>VUQR01022764.1:27886-39398 GCA_015108515.1 Hemichromis elongatus | reverse complement strand
TCCAACTGAGGACTCAAAGTGTTTCTTAGTACAAGCCACATCACCCATTCACACTGCACTCCTATGCATTTTAAACACTTTCTATCGGTATGCAACTCATGGATGCTTCAGTACCATTTTAGGATTCCGTGTCATCTTTCTCAACGACACCTAGACATGTAGACCAGAAGACATTAGGATTTAACCAATGGTGTCCTCTATTCCTAGTGCCACAGCTACCACTGTGCATCTGCAACCTTCTTTGCAACCCATCCCTATCCTATCTTGTTATTTTGTAATGTGTCCAATGTAATATCATATCGTCTTTCAGCTGCTCTTTCATTATACTATCATAGTAGCACAAGGACGTCCTGGAACAGAGTCAGATGGAAATGTTACTCTTCTTTTGGTCTCAACTGAACAGTGGTTAAGTTGAGACCACTTGGAGAAAGAGAATAAAAGAGAAATCAGCTAAGTGGAGGCCAGTGATTTTAAAATCATTTGCATAACACATGCAAAGTCTGATTGTAGGCGGTTGTTTATGAATATGTATTACTATCTTAAAAAAAACGGAACATTTTGTTACCTTGGAGCGCTGATTTTTAATGTGACATCTGTGCATTTAAAGAAATGGTAAAAACTAATCGCTCTTCTGACACGTAACAGATCTTGAGGATTTGTTTCTCTCCTTTCTAGGGGAGAAAGGAAACCAGTAGAAGGATATCAGAAGTCAATTGTTCAGCAGTTCAGTCGTATTTATTAGTAGTTCTAAAGGATTAAGAAAAAAACAAACAGGTAAAGCTGTAGCAAACACAACAAATCAAACAGTACAGAATCACAGTACAAAATAAAAAAAGGGAGAAAAAGGAAATACAATAAAATAACAGTTTTCCCACTACATGACTTACTGGCAAGAGGTCAAAAGAGTAATAATAAAAACAGAGACTTGAGGGAAAATGACAATATAAGGCAATTAAATGAGCAACCTGACTTTTACCATTTCTGTCAGCAATACAGGCGCGCTATGGGCTAAGCCCTAAACAAATAAGTGTAACCAGGTGGCAAGGTTAGCCAGGAGTCCCGGAGAGTCCACCTTCTCAGCCTTTATATGTCCCCAGATGGAGTGTGATTGGCTGCAGGGTCCAAAATTCATCTACCACTAGAGTAGAGGAGGAGGTGGGGCTGTAGCTGAGCTCTATAGAGCCCAACACAACACGTATTGACACATGTCTGACAGGACCACTGTGTTCAAAAGATTTAACATTTCATTTGCAGTAAATTATATTCAGCACAACGGCTCTGTTCTGGGACCTCGGTGCCCATGTGCAGCAGCAGCAAGACCTCAGCACAGACCAAAGGAGGCATCAAGCAACATAGGACTTGACTTGATTTAGTAAGAAAGAGCATGAAAGGGTGGGCTGAGGCAGAGGTGGGTTGCAACATGGCTTGCAGATGTGTAGCACTGGTAGACAGGATAAAGCAACTTCCTCTATGAGATAACCAGTCTGATGTGATGAAGGGTTAGCTGAGCCATCAGCTTTTGTGCACTGAGATCACACGACCTGCCAGAAATGCAGCTGAGCATAAATTTGCGGTCTCTGAAGTAATCTTCAACTCATTATTGTGCATATGACATATGGCATAAAGTCGCCTGAGGGAGGACAGGGTGTGGAAAACACACCTTTTTTTGTGGTGAAATAATCAAGAAATAAAGTATGCCACCTTATAAAGTATATGTGTGACATACAGGATGTTAGCATCCTGAATGTTTTAGTTGCAGCAACAGCTGTTGCCACAGAGCCCCTCGTGGGAATACTGTAAACACTTGCTGCACGTATCATAAAGTAGCTCTGTGTACCATATTATTAGTTTTGTCTTATAAATGTCACGGTTGTTGTTAAATTGTAACATCCGTAGCACCGTCAGCTCTTCTTTATGTGTTTTCCTCCAAATATCCACCTTGGAAACTGGATCATCTAGAAGCCGTGATAGATGATGTTTTCAGAGCAGCGGTGAGCAAAGCAATACCTGTTTTGATACACCTTCACACACACACACTTACTCACTCCACCACAGCCCAAGGTGATAGAATCTTGATGCATGTGTTCTGGAAAAGCTTCAACAATGACATTTAAAGCTGCGATTTGTAGGTGTTAAATCTCATGCCGAGTGTACACACATAATTGCGATGATAAGTCAGAATCCGAAGCAATACGCTTGGTGACACTGGTCTGTTGGTTTGTTTCAAAAGTCACTTTGTAACTCCGGCATCAGTTGAGTCTCTGCAGCATGAAAGCTTCACTCCACGTTGTAAACAAATTGCATGCTAATTGCTATTGGCTCAGCTGGTGATAGAAGAGAAGAACTGAGCCAACTTTCTGTGTGCCTGATTTTCTTGAGCTTGCTTACCATGCCTGGAGCAAAAGTAAAAGACCACTGCAGTGATGATTTCTTGTGATCAGACCTTGTAAAATGGTCAATACTGTGCTCTGTATAAACTCCTGTAAAGCTTAGGGCTATAATCGAAAAAGATCAAGACCAAACAGGGAAGTGAGGCTTGAAGATTGTTGGTTTTCTTTTTTTCCTTTTCTTTTCTGCTGGAATCAAAACTAAAATATACCCGTAGCTAAAGCAAGGTAGCATATTGTTCACTGAGAACAAATAAGAGTTTTTTGTGTTCAGGGAGCTTTTTAATTTCTGTTTGACCAATATAATTTGTAAACAGTTCATTTGGAGAGCAAAAGAGGGAATGAACGAGTCAAAAGGTTGTGTTGAAACCACTGGCAAATCCTCCCAACGTGGGCCTATCGGAACAGCTTTTAAGACAGTCTTTTCAAATGACAGATTCCAAGTTTCTTGATTTGTGTTCAGCGTTAGATGTTCCCTTTTGAGACTCACTTAAGAAGAATGTGGATTGCAAATCCCTTATATGCAGTCACTAAGAATTAAAAATAGCATCCCTTGATCTTTCTGTCGGCGTAGAAGACACTAAAGTATCATTTTTGACTACTGAGAGAAACTCAAATGTTTAAGACCTCAAACTGAGCTGGAACACATTAGCCCCATGGGCTCTTCAGCTTGTCCAAATATGTGTCTCACACTGCTCCAGATCACCTGTGGATCGGCATTTTCACTCTTTCAGGGAGAATGTGTTGATCACATAATGATGAGAATCACATACACTTGGTCAGCACTCCTTGTCACATTTCAACACACTGTACACCTTTATCATCATATTTGGACATGTAGAGTTATGCTACAGAGTACCGCACTGCTAGAGAAAGAAATATCGAAACCCACAAAAATCCAAAGTGGGGTCAGGTGGGATGATGTTGCCATAAATAACAGAACGGAAGTTCATATTCCTTTATATACCATTTTTAGTTTCATTTTATTGTTTTCATTTTCACTTTCTATTGGGTCATGAATTGGACTAAAATACATCCCATTGCAACATTAAGCACTATACTTTAAGAAACTTTCTTTGCTACCACATTAATAACTGTCAGTTAAGAAACCAGCAGGGAATGCTTTGGTCTCATGGCATCTATTTAAAACATTGTGGGCCTTCCAAAGAAATCTATATGAGCACCAAGACAGAAAAATTACACATACGAGGTACCTTAAGTCCAATAAATTGTTATGCTTAGCAAGTCTGATGAGTCAAGTAAAACCCCAATTGTATCTGGATGTCCCCAATTGTTCAACTTGAGCGAGACCCTTGTGGTGTGTTATCAAAAACATGTCTCGTGACTTTTTTGTACTTGCATTCCAATTGTGGTTGCCCTGTGAGCACCGTGATTTCATCATCAACATCAAAATTCAGGCATCAACTTGTGCAACAACAAACATCTATAACTATTTTAAGCCTACCTATCACTAGTGACGAGAGTTTAGTCTACATCTGTGTCACAAAGAGCTCCAGCAGTTTTGATCTGAAGAATACAATATTTACAACCACAAAAGAAAGGACCGGGGAGAACTGGAACATGTTTAGCCCTTTTTATTCCTCTAAATGTGCACTTTTAATTAGCCTTTCAGGATAGGACTGATAACAAAGAGTTACATAGATTAGGCATAATATTATGACCATTAACTTAATATTGTGTTGGTTCCCATTTTTCCCACTAGACCCCTGAAGGTGTGCTGTGGTATCTGAAGCACTGTGTATTCTGAGAGCTATCTGAACTAGCATAACTTTTTCAGCAACTTGAGCTACAGTAGCTTGTCTGTTGCACTGGACCACAAGGGGAATGAGCTTTGGCCACCCATGACCCTCTCGTTGGTTCACCACTGTTTCTTCCTTAGACCACTTTTGATAGGTACTGACCAGTGCAGACCAGGAACACCCCACAAGAGCTGCAGTTTGGAGATGATCTGACCCCGTTGTCCAATATCACACACACTCACAGTGGCTATAATAAAGACATAATCAGTGGTATTCACTTCACCTGTCAGTGGTTATAATGTTTTGCTTGACAAGTGTATGCTGAAAAGCCATGAGGTGAGTGAGGGAGAACATACAGACAAAATCATCTATGAACTATGGTGCATACCAGCACATGAAAAACACAGGAGCTTTTTTGCCACATCAACTCAATCTTTGTCCACCACCTGAATCATTTGTTAGATATGCTTCCCTGTGACTTGCTCCACTCCACAAAAATGAAAATCAACTTGAAGGACTGCAATTTGACACTGAAGGAGACCCGGCACCCCACACAGAGGCGCCCATTCAAGACCTCGTCACAGGACTTTTATAATTTACTGCCTACCTCAAAACAGTCCAGGGGTGCTGAAGGTGTCCTTGGGTGTAAGCCTGACCAAATTTGAATCAGGCAAGGCTTTTGATTTCTATGGATCTCTTTCCAGAACTTTTTGATCTCACCCTGCTCTTACAGTCTAATTGACACTGAATGATTTCTTGACTTGTGATTCATAGTGTGCAGTAACAATTAATAGATATAAATGGATAAGAGCAAGATTCTGTGAATAGGTCCAAACAGTATTTTTGCAGTCACAAAATATGTGCTATTATTTCTTATCCTGTTTGCAGTCTAAATTTTACGCTGTACTTTGATGCTCCACGGCTAACACAGAATTGATCATATTTGCATTTTACCCCCTTTGCACAGCAAACATTTTTTTGGGGTGGATGGTGTAATTTAGTTGTTTTCTCTGTATTAAACCACTGTGAAAGCAAGAAAATAATAATAAAAAATAAAGGCAAACACGGTTATTTGCTTTGTGAGTCCAAAAGTTTTGGAAAACCTTTCATCAGTAAGAAACAGCAAAAGCAGCAGAAAAAGATGAGAGGCACATGCAAGGGAGAAAGAACAAAGAGACAAATATTTGCTTCTCTCAGTTTACATGGTGATTTTTTTTTAAAGAGAAATGTAACTGATTATCTTCAGGAACAATGCAGAGCTGTGGAAATAAACGAGCATAAGGTGAAACACGTAGTCTTGCATAGCATTTCCATAACATACAGAAGGTCTTACAACGTCTGCCTCGGAGGTTCACGTATTCTTAAGCTATCAAAATTAAGTGCAAATGTAATGTTTGGGCCCTCGGCGCCTCTGTTCCGTGTGAGGAACATGTGCATTTCAAGTCGTATCACCCTAATCCCCCAGCAAATAGAAGATGACACATTGTTGTCCTCACTGTGAATAATAATTAGCTGCTGGCAGCAAAGAAACAACAAGAAAAAAATCATTTGCAAATCATATTTAAATGGGTGTCACTTCTGCATGCTCACAACCACTTCTGCAACAAGTTTGTACACCTGGGGCTTCAAAGATGCTTAGAAAATAAATAAATAAATATATATTTAAATATATATATATATATATATATATATATATATATATTATTACCATTACCCCCCGCCCCTTACAAAAGGAAAAACACAAACTGCGTTCAATAATTTGCTTTCTTTGCTGAGGCGATACATCAGTCACTGTGCTGAACTCTGCAAAAACAGACCCGAAGCAACAACACAAGCTTCAGATCCTACTTGTGTAGAGCGAGAGACAAATCTATCGTTACAGGAAAGGATGGGTGCCTTGTGCTGCCACTCCGAAGGGAGAGAGGGCTTTGGGGCTTTTCACACACTTTGCCATTACCCGGAAAGCTACTGAACTCTGAGTCAGGATTGCAGCAGTGCCACACAGTCTGCGCAACCCACAATGTGCAGTTTGCTTTCAGCTCTCGATGCGGTACCGAACACTACGAATCCTATCGAATAGGTAAACAGGAGGGCATGCTGTAGCTCAGCAGAGGTATTGAGGTGCAAATGAACTCAATCTAGTTTGGCTCGCCACTGAACTAAAAACAAACTACGGCTCCCTTTGCATGGAAAATACAACATGCTCTCTGTCAAACTTCCCTTCACACGGCATTATCAGCAATTCCGAGCACTGCGAAAAAACCATTAGTCTGCAGACCAGAATGGGCACGAACAACTGATTCTGACCAATTGAGACAGGCACAGCTGTGCATCCCCCCCAACACTATGCCCCCCACCCGCACAGCAAAAAAAAAGAAAAAAAGTATTTCAATTAGGATTGTGGCTGGCAAGGCTAATCATACATCACTTTTAAAATGAACTGCATTTCTTAGGCGCTGCAGAGCTTGAATGAGGTGACGGTGTCTCAGGGAGGAAGACTTAAATGGAAAAATGCAAATATCAGAGAGAGCAGACATCTCGATTTTGCGTTTCATCATTCGCACTCAATTGTATCGTTTGATTAGGAGTTCCAATCAGCTCGGCCTGTGGGTGACTAACTGTGCAACCTCTTGTGCCAGTGCAGTCGCATCCTCAGCCGCCGCCGACTAATTTTAATCATGCAAGTAGAAGATGAGAAAAATGTCATATTAGTCACACAGTAAGTGTAAATAATGCCATTTGTTTAAATAATTAATATATACATGTTGCAAATGTACTTACTTATATTGACTTTATAATGAGGATTATATCTGTGAATTCATTTCATTTAATAATGAGTACAAAAAACCTCTAGAATCCATAATTTAGCAGCATTGTGATCGCTATTTCAGTTATGCTGTATTTATAATTTGATTTTTGTCGATACATACAGCATAAATATGTAGCCATTAACAGGACAACATGACTGAGAGTCTGGTAATGATGGTTCAGCGTTGTTGTTTAAAGGTTAATGAAACCAGTGTTCCTGTTACTGTGCGGTGTATGGGCACACAGATACAAGGTGATATATCTCTATATTTGTAATGCAAACACCCTTTACAAGGCTAAAACAGGATTATTCAACTAAAATTAAGCAGGTTGCTTTATATGCTTTATAATTCAATGTAATATATACTATATTGCCCAAAGTATTTAATTACCCATCCAAATAACTGAATTCAGGTGTCGAATTACTAATGGTATTATAACACAAAGGAAGTGATAAGGAACAACAGCAACTTAGTCATGAAGTAGTAGGCCATGTAAAATCATAGAGTGGGGTCAGTGAATGCTGAGGCACATAGTGCACAGAGGTCTGCAAAGTCAGTTGCTACAGACCCCCAAACTTTATGTGGCCTTCACATTAGCTCAAGAACGTTGTGCAGAGAGCTTCATGGTTTCACAGCAGAGCAGCTGGATCTAAACCTTAAATCACAAATAGCAATGCAAAGCGTGGGCTGCAGTGGTGTACATTCGCAATACATCCACATTGGACTCTCGAGCGGTGGAAACGTTTTCTCCACTCTCTGTCTGGCAATCTGATGAATGTGTCTGGGTGAACAGTTTGTGTCTGACTACATTGTTCGTCGGTGGGGCCTTTATGGTGTGGCATTCTTTTTCAAGCTTTGGGCTTGGCCCCTTAGTTTCAGTAAAAGGAACTTTCAGTGCTTCAGCATACCAAGAAATTATGAATCAATTCATGCTCCAAACGTTGTGGGAACAGTTTGGGGATGCCCCCTTTCTGTTCCAAAAGGACTGTGCACTGCTGCACAAAGCAAGGTCTATAAAGACACAGAGTGGACCGGTGTGGAAGGACTTGACTGGCCTGCAAGAGCTAGGCCTCATCCAACATCAGTGTCTGACGTCACAAATGCACTGATAGTTCCAAAGGATGGGCCAACATCATATTAAACCCTATTGATTATGAATGGAATGTCGCTCAAGTTCAATCAATAATTTTGGCAATACAGTGTATTTTGAAGTAGCCTAAAAGCTGTTGACTATATACAGACACTGATACAACTGGCTGTCGAATAAAAGAAAGCAAAATTCAGCCGTATTTCAACAGTGTTTATTATTAATGTTCACAGAGGGCTTAAGGGTGCACTAATAATAAAATTATACTGCAATGTTCTCTTGTCATTTCAAGTAAAATATGGTTTGCATTCTAAAATAAAAATGAAGTTTTGAAAAAGTTGTCTTCAAATAAAAACCTTAAACTATACATTTTCATGATTTTTTGTTAAGTTTTCCTTCATTTATTATTTTTATTAATTACATTTCACATGTAAGCCATTTCAGTGTAAACCCTCCTTTTTGATTCAGTAGTTGATAGTTTCAGTAGAATCACGTGGGATGAGTCACGATGCACACAATGCAATGGACATGACTTTCAGATACTGTTCATCTGCTGGATCCAGTGCACACCATGTGAAGACTTACCATGTTTCTGTCTAATAGCTCTCTGGGAATCGTCCTGTTGGTGCAAAAATACTATTTCATGCTTGTTAGACTATTTTATCTTTGGCTTTATTTTTAGATTCAAGTAAGGAAATGGGAACAAACATTGTCTGTAATCTGAAACAACAAAAACACAAAGTGTCTAAAGATACAGTTTAAAATATTTCTTTACTAAGTTATCTATCATATAAAGACACTGTTTCATCCCTTCAGTTGGATATGCAATTAGTCTTGAATCATCCATAGGTCAGTGGTAAGTGGATTAAAGATACCAAAATAAACATTCCTCTGAAAAGCCAAGGCACAATATAAGGTACAAGGACTGGATTGAAAATGAGCAAAAATACAGCTATGAAAACCTCATGAAAAACTTTTAAGATCTTCAGAAAGCCTGGTGAACTATTAATTATGACCACTTGAAGAAGAAAAAAAAAATACAGCAAAGTCTGGCTCCCTGGAAGCAGAATATAAGGAAATAAGAAGTGACTCAAGATTTTTGCACTGTACTCTATGAACCCAATTAGATTTTTGGAGCTCAATAGTGTTTATTAATAGTCATTTTATAGATAGTCATAGGTAGTAGCTAGCTTTTTGCACAGTGCTGTATTTGTTACAGCGTGTGCTATTGTGATTTTTTATTTAAGGTGTATAGAAGCAGGTCAGTGAAAGTCTTACTTGACTCATTACCGAGAGAAAATCTTATATATTCCAGGTCCGTTTCAAGGAGTAGCTGAAGATGGAGATAGATGGAGCCTTCCTGATTGTGCCACAGAGGTGAATGCAGCATCAAGATGTGGGAAAGTTTCCCTCACAGCCTTTTGAAGTTCAGGGAAGTGTGGCACCAGTGCTGGAAGCTAATTCTCTCTCTCTTTCCCTTTTTTTTTCTTTCGTTCCTTTTGCTATGAGCAGCCACACTCTTAAGATACAAACATGAAAGGAAATAGAGCCGTGGGGGAACAGAACACTGTTATTGTAGAGGGCCGGGTTCTTGTCAGCCTATTGAGTTGTTTACATCTACAAATTTCGACAAAAGCCTGTGTCCTCAAATATTGGCAGGATGCCGCATGACCTGTAGCGAGGAGGAGGCAGAGGGGAAAACTGCAGCAGACTATGGAAAGCGGGCGATGCTATTTGAGCCACGTCCTTTTGCAAGACTGTAATCATAAGAGCGGGAAAGCAAACAAATGTTATCCATTTAGGATCAGTGCATTCTCCATGCTAATGTGAAACTACAGTAAAATTATCACATTTCCATAGACTAAAAATAAAAAGGAAACAAATTAGTGAATATTTTTGCACTCTGTGAGTTCTACATTTGCTTATATTTGATTACAGACGCCACGCCGCCTGCCATTGTTTGGCTTTCCTGGCATCCCTTGGCATAAATTTGTTTTCCATTTCTGCTATCAGCAGTCGAAGTGGGTGATTAGCATGAGAAGCCACGACAAAAAAGAACAAAGAAAAGAGCAACTCCTACTCAAACTTCAATAAAAATCAACAATGTAGATGTACCAAGGGATGTCTGATTGACAGGTTACCTATTGTACTTGGCACTAATTGCTACGATGATGTTGCTGCATGCCATGCAGTAAAGATTTCAAATAAACGAGTGTGTGCTGTTTCCTTGGCCTATTACAGTACAGAATTAACATTCCAGCTAAAAAGATGGAAAAATCTTTTCCCATAGAATCATCCATATCAGCTTGGTCCAGGTTGTGATTGAAGCTATATGATTTTTGCATTAAGTGGGATATTCAAACTTTAGACTCCATTATGTAAAAAATGCATCTTTTGTATAACCGGAAATGTCACAGTTGGTGCTGACTAAACCAGGCAGATAGGAAACAATTCAGGTGATGTACTGATGATTAAAAAAAAAAAAGAAATCTCTCAACAGATGGTTGGCAGGTAACAGAAAAGAAGGGGAACAATTCGCCATTGGAATATCAATCAGGAAGCAGGAAACAAATGCATGGGTGTGTAACAGTGACGTGCAGTCAGGGGAGGCAGGTGAGGCCGTGCCTCACGTGTCATCGTGGAAATATAAAATTGAAAAATAAATTAAATGGTTATATTTATTCAGTGATTTGTATTTTAAAGTTCTTTTCCATTTAACGTCACCATTTTTAGATTTTTTTTCAAAATCACTGAATTTTCACATTTACCGTTCAAATACTAAGAAGAGACGAGCGGTGAGGCAGCAGCCCGCTGAGCCTATGCAGCCTATGCAGTGAGACCGTATTGCTGTCCCTCTGCATGTCGCTATTAAAATGTCGAACACTTTTACTATATGAACTAAATTTCCAGATTTTAGCTGGTGTATATAATGCACAGTGTTTTTTTTTTTTATCAACAACTGTGTATTCTTGTGCTGAGCGATCATAAAACTGCTGCGAAGAGACGCACTAGGTGAGGCACGCAGTTCTCCTGCCTCATGGCAGGGGGCGCTGGTGATCCCAGGGCTTCTTATTACAACTCCTCGTCTGTCACTGTGACAGCAGTAAGCAAGTGAAGTGCAGCCATCCAGTTATTTTTTCCTGTTGCTTGGCCTTATTTTCAAAATGGAAGCTTACATATCTAAACTGAAAGAATTTTCTAAACTGGACTTTCAATCGAAGCAGGACTTCATTTATAAGTAAAGTTATGACGATAACGTTTTTTTAAGTTATTTTTTTCTATGCTAGTTTGTATATGTAAAGAATGCTGATATGAAATTTTAAACAAAACACGTTAACTGTTGCCAATGAAATGGTGAATAAGCTACTCTGTAGGGTTCATATGTTTGTAAATCTGACTGTGATGACGTCAGTGCCTCACCAGCCATGAACCTCACCGCACGTCACTGGTGTTTTATTTATAACTTTA
>VUQR01022764.1:0-21957 GCA_015108515.1 Hemichromis elongatus | reverse complement strand
AAAAGGGGGGTGGTGTTTTTTTTTTTTTTTTAAACCTTTTTTTTTTTTTTTTTTTTTGCCTTCAAATGCCTAATAAAATAGTGACTGCAGACATAAGCCACTTCTTGAAGAGCCCACAGATTTTGTTCTGGTGAATCAATTATTGATGGCTCTTTCTTACTAGTGCTCGAAAAGTGGCATGATCAAGGTGCGACAGAAAAGCTCAAGTTTGGAAAGTTGCAGCACACAGTGAGAAGCAAACAGTGAGACCCAGAAGAGTCTACTTGTGCACAGTCAGTTTCTTTTTTGTACTTCTGACTTCAAAAGTATTGCAGTTTATCTCACACTAGGCATGTCTGTCCTACTTCAGATATACCAGCTCTAAAGCCTAGCATCAGGACAAATCAGCTTCATCTGCTTGTCGGTTTGGTTATTAGCACAAAAGAAGCTATTTGTACCAATGAGTAGGACTTAGCATAAAAAAATAAAGTCCCCCTACTAAATGTGATGTTCTGAAACATGACATATGAGTGGGCTTTGATTTGTTTTTTCAAAGAGGAAAAAAAGATCAAAAGACACAGGTCCAAATTTACTGTAGGCACATTACCCATGCAATTATATTAATAAAGCAGCAGCCCAGAACACACAACTGCCTACACTGGCCTGGCCTAAAGTGGTCACATTGAACAAGCACTGGAAACGACCGGCTTTTTTTTCCCTTTTATCCAAAGGTGAAGCAAATTAAGTTAACTATATCATGTGAGAGTCTGGGGTAATATTAAGAGAGGAAAAAGAACAGACTGAAATAGCTGAAGGGATCATTCCAGTCAGATATTTAGTCAACAGAGACGTATATAAAATTTCTTCCGGCTGTAGCTATTTCTGTGTTTTTTATATTTATTTTTTCATTTGCGTCAAGTAATTACGTGTTTGCTTTTGTACCCCTCAAATGTCAGGTTGTGGATGGTTTGGGAGATGTTCCATCGATTACTGCGCTCCTCACACGCACATACGCATACAAACCAATCGATAACGCAATCCTGGAGCATTTTTCAAAGAGGTTTCAATTGGGTTTAAAAAAAGAGACGCAGACATGACATCAGTTCTGATCGACTATAAATCTAACCTTTAAAGCTTGAGTCAGTATTCTTTTTTAGTCCTCATTATACAAGCGTAATGTGTGGTGGAGAGCAGCCAGTCTGAGAGGTCAGATGCTGTAGCAGCTGAGCCTGACGGCTCTGCATGTTGGAAACTGGCAGAGGGATATTTTATTTGAAGGGCACTTGTCCTGGATAAGTACCAGTGGTTGCCTGTGTCATATTAGAGAAAGTGACACAAAATGACAGCAGGAGCCCACTGTGACATAACGGCACACAGTGATGATGATAAAAAGAACATTTAGTTTGATAAACTACAGCCATGCAGGCATCCAAGTACTGTTTTTAAAAATATATATATAATTCCAATTCATCCCTACATATGCGACTACTTTGAAAATCATGGTTCTTATCAGTGTCTCTATATGGGAACAGTGTCCTCCATTATTAGGCATTTATTTTCAATGTTATCCCAAGGCCTTAGGAACTCACAATATATTCATCAATTAAAGTGTTCCTGTTGTTACAGTTATTTCCCTTTTTTATATTGTTTGTTTTTTTACATATTTCAATGCAGTAAATACCTTTCTTTGAGTTGCTAATGTCATTTACGCTGCTGCACTAGCTGCTGTGCTAGCTACTGCATTACAAGGGGATTTGCAACTTTTCCAGCTGACCATGATTGATACAAAAATGTTTCCCAGTGAAGAAGACCAGTTAACATTCATAATCACCACAATGTGTGGTTTTATCTGCAGTGCCTTGTACTAAAAAACATCTGCTTTTTTTTGCTAGCAAGCTAGCATTTGGGTTTTTTTGCTCTTTGACGCTGAAACCTTTTACCAGGTAAAAATAAATGTATGTACTTATGTAGTAGGATGTAAGTAATTCTCGCACAGTAATGTTACATGGCTACAGTTGATTATGAGTATAAAAATATTAAAAAAATATTAGGTCTTCTGCTTTAATGCCTACAGAGAAAAAAAGACTTAATAAACACCAGTCATTAATTGGCAATCTTCTTAGGCGCCATAATGCTGTATGCGTGTGTGCATGTATGTGTACTATTTTCTCCTCTCCCTCGCTGTGGCAGATGATTGAGCACAGCTGATTCCACTTGCTAATCACCTGAGCCCAGAGTCAAAAGCTGAGAGAAAGGGTGCCAGTGGGCTGTTTTGGCAGCATTCAAGCTGTGTGTATGAGAGTTGTTGTGGACCTGAGCTCAGTATTGTACACCTTCCTTTGGAGAGAGATTGTCTTTCCTTTTGTGCTTTGTTGAACCTTTGCCTCAGCTTTTGGTATATTTGCTTGTTTGAGTTTAAAGTTGTAAGTGCTTTTTAGAAGCCTTTTTTTTTCTTCTCCATGTTGTACTTCCTCCCCAGGAAATGTTTATTTTTTCGCTTTATCCACAGCCCATTTTGGAGAGCACCACACTAGTTTATAATATATTTTTACTGCAGTTATTGTAGCATATGTGTCCGTATAAGTGTGTATGTACCTTAACCCCTCCTTAACAGGTGGGCCAATCTGAATGTCATATATACATATATATTAATATACATGAACGCAAATAACAGTCTCCAACATTTGTATCAAAGATGGAATTTTAAACGAGCCACCATGAAATACTGAATAGAAGAATTTTAAAAAGTCGGTAAAATGAAGATGCTCTTGACAACCATAAGGATCACGGGAAGCCTACATTTAGAGTTTTGTGACTGCTGTTGTTATAAAGAATAACAACATAAATGAAGCCTACACATTTGTGCCATACCCAAAAAAAAACACCACCTTGATTTATGTTAAAGGGTTCATGAGATCTATAGTAAAAGTCTGCTTGGAGAGAAGAGTTGTGCATCTGTGCATACATGGACTAACCTGATATTTGGCCTCCGAAAAACAGCCAACACCTTGTAAATGATTAGAAATAAGCTTGCTGATAAGTGGTTCTCCTAGTGTTTGCATTGGGATTTACAAAGTGATTAGCATAACCAGTTCTATTATCAACTGTGGATATAGTTAGAAAACTTCACTGTACATGAGTTGCAGTGAACTCTGGACTCAATAAGAATAAGAGTTGTCATCAGATTTATTTCCAGATGACACATTTACACAACCTGCATGTGCTAGTGACAAAATTCTGTTCAAAATACTGTTCACCTTAAATATTTAAAATTTAAAAGTGTTAAGGCACTAACGCAAATGCTGGATTTGGTACTTGTGAAAAAGCACCTTTGTAACAGCCACTCAGGCCTCAACTTGTGTATGAATAGGACAAGATTTTTCTCTACGTAATCTCACATATGCAGACTTCTTAAAGTCCAAGTCAAATTGATGAAAAGGACCCACATGGTGGCTTATGGTCCAAAAATGCACAAGTTCACCTTAAATTAGGCTGCAAATGTTTTAGCAGCAGCTTCTGAGAGTCGAGATATATCAAAAACGTATCAGTAAAAGAAGTTTTTGTTCCAAAACAGTCAAATTAAAATCTTTAAAGACAGACTCTTTGAGCAGGACACTAAAAATTCTGCTGTGCACACTTTTAAATAAATTACTTTTAGTAAGATTTTGATTCAGTAACTGAAAAGAATTTCAAAGTGTATCCCTACAGACACTGGCCTCAAGGAAATCACTGTGTATCGGGACATGAGTGCTAGCTGCTGTGTTTGACCAGATGGTAGGGTAGATGTGGGCGGACTGATGTAAATTTTGATACCAGTGCTGGTATTGAAATAATGCGAGTGTGATAGGATCGATACTTTGTTTCTGCTCTCTAAGTTCAATGTGTAGTGTTAAACTGATAATTTTTCTGAAATAAAAAAATACATACATACATAAATCTGCACTTTTTTTTTTTTTTAATTCATAGCTTAAAACACAATTATTAAACAGAAGTTCACCCAAAGAGCTTCAGAGAGCGCCATATTACATTCTAGGTCTCTAAAAAGTCCAATATTAAAGTACACGAAAGGCTGAATAGTAGATTTTGTTGTGTTAACTTAGTGTTGTGGAAAATCAGCGCTATAGTGGTCATTAAAATGTATTCAGAATTTAGAAATTGATTATATTGATTCATCCCATAAGTCATAGGTTAAAAGTATTGGTATTTGCAATAGTGGCTCTGTATTTACCCTGTATGGGATTAATAACAAACTTTGCAGTATCACACAGCTCTACCGTATAGCAATGATGAAAAGTTCATGGAGCAAGTTTAAAAGTAAAGTAGTTTAGGGGCTCACATTTTCATAACTGCAGCTGGAAAAGGCATCCAGCTTTGCTGTTTAAAACCTAATCTTTCACTTGTTTGCTAAATCATACATCCTCCTCTGATTGGACAGGGGTCAAAATAACGATTCTTTATTTAATTATTTTTTCCAGGAAGGGAGACGTGACAAAGTTGCTTAAGATTGAAAGGGATGCTCCAATTTCTGTTACATTCCTCAAAGTGACGTATACGTTGCATTCTTTTAAAGTGACTTAAATGCCTCTGCCAGCAATATCCTGCCGCTGCTTCCTCCTCCTCCTCGAGCCCGGCCGAGCTTTTAAAACGGCAGAGCCGGCGACATGCATCAAAGCAAACTGAACTGACTCAGACGGACATGCATGACATTGATATTCATGGCGATCATGCAGGTCATTTAGGCCCGAAGTAGAGGGAATTATGCAGAAAGTGCAGAGTGAGGCAGATTTGTCAGACTGTGGAGCGTCTGGGACCAAAGGATGCCCTTGGACCATCCCCGTTTTTTTTTTGTTTTTTTTTGGTGGACTTTAGTGTAGGGACATGAGTAGATGTCTGTGTGTCCCAATGTGCACGATCACAGACACGTGCTAATTTGTCATTGTCTCAACATGTCTCTCTGCTGATGAAGGTCTTCTAGACCAAAATATCAGTTGCTCCTCATGAATATGTAAGCAGGGAGATGAGGACAGCCTCTCGAAGGCATTTGAAGAATGTGCGCCCTTGTCAGAACATCTTTACACTCCAATCATATTGTTCCTCATTTAGAGGATTTAGCATGTAATAAAGTGTACACACAGAAACACAGAGATCTGAAATCTGAAATTAAAAAGACTTGCACTACTATTTCAACTTTTCCCCACCACTGGAACACATCTTTAAATGTCACAAAAAACGTCAGATGGGGTATTTTTTGAGGGGGGTATAAAATATACAGAAATTTGCATGTTGTGCTTGACAGATTCACCCTACCTCTTAGTAAAAGTGTATTAGCAATGCTGCAGTGATGAGCAAATGGAAGCAATTCCAGTCACCACAGCTTGCTCATGTCATTCTCTATCTAGGTCACACGAACTGGGAGACCGGCAATGCTAACTGGCATCATTACTCCGCTAAGTGCTCGCCCCCTTTTGACTTATTGTGCGTTTCTGTTGTACTTTTTTCCAAATGCTTTTTTTAATTCAATACGGCATTTTTTTTTCTTTGAAAAGCTGCAAACAAAGGCAAGAGAGGAAAGTGGAATCCAAAGCCTGGGCCTGATATGAGGCTCTGAGGCTTTGCACTATTATCAGAGGATCAAACATCACATTCTTTGATCTGGAGTGATTTTTAGAAGGGGGGGGGGGACTCTCAAGTGAGGTCATCAGGGCTACAGAGGATGACTGGTATCAAAGTGATTGGGATATGAATGGAAGCACAGTCTTCACAGGAAATACCAAACCATGCTGGTAACATGTCTTTGAATAATCCAACATAAAAAAAAGAAAAATCTGGCGACGATAAAATGTTACTGATGTCGCCAAGCTGTATTTGGCTTTTTTGGTCATCAAAAGGACTCCACAGATTGGATCACAGCCTTTCTAATGTATTGTGTAATAACTATTATAGAAATGGCAGGAAATAAAATGTACAATGTGTTTTTTCTAGTAAAAGAGGGAAGACCAGCAGATTCCAGTTGTTTCTGGCTCTACTACAGAAATGCCCTTGGAGAATTTGCAGTTAAACTGTCTAGACGGGAACATTTGATTAAATCTTTTTGAGCTACAGCATCTTTTGTCATCATTTGAGGAATCATCCTAATATTCTTATCCGGTGATGTGACATACTGGTGAGCATTCACTATATAAAGGTTGCCAAGTCAGTCAGATAAGACTGAAATAGATGGCAAATTCATTCAAATTCAGCTCTTTTCTACTCGGCACAGAAGACTGTGGCCACTGTCTGGTTCATGTCGTCTCTTAAGCGTCCTAAAAATGGGAAATGTTTACAGTGCAGGGCCAGGTTCTTTATGAGGCCATATGTGCTGGTCAGGTCTGTTTTCAGTCAGGCTCTTACGATCTGCTTTCACTTTTTTCCTGGAACCTGATGGATGGCCTCCTTTTGCCAGCAGTTTAACATCAAGGAAGTTCAGCGGTATCACAAGGAAGTGCACTCTACAGTCTGTCACATGGTGTCCATTTAGCTGCTCTACATCTTAGCAATCGAGAAAATGAATCTCATGTTGTTCACAGCATGTGTTTCAGATTCTTTTCCAATATGAAGTACAGTCCTGTAATTGCCTTTCTCTATACTTCAAAACTGAATGTCATATACATGTCATATTTTAAACTGCAAAATATCTTTGAAAAAAGATAGATATTTGCCTCCTTTTTTAGTACCCCCCCACCGCCGCCGCCACCGCCGCCACCACATATACAGTACTAAGTGTTAACCACACCTCTGCTAACATTAGCCTCACCATTTGATATCAGTGTTTAATTGGCATTGACTGAGGTGTAGTTTGCTCAGTTACAACCTGCCAAAAAGAGACATACAAAGGCTGCAGGCAAATTGGAAATATTTGTTACCTAACCTTCCTCTTCTGTTAAAATGAAGGGCTATTTCAGTTTTCTCTATTAGCGGTACCGCTAGCTTATTGATACCTAACACCCCAACTAGCAAAGTATAAAGTACAAACGAATGTACATGTAAAACTCATGTAATGGGCTAATTTATTTCTAAATATAGGTTGAGTCTAAAAAAAAGTAATTTGACTAGATGCCATCTAACTATGCTAATGATAGCTAGGTTTGCAGATAGGGTATAGAGATATAGAGTCACAAAACAGTCAAAATTCATACAGCAGATTGAATATTTTTGTTAGTGTAAAACAAGAGCTTGTACATCTGAGACATGGAATTCATTCTGCTTTGGCCTGAGGTGGGTTCCCAGCTAGCCTCTTATCATGATCTACATTTAACCCCACACAAACTCGAAATCAGCATTTAAAGTTGGAAAAATTTCAGTGGCAGAGGTATAAAGACTGGTTACTGACCTGTGGAGGGTTAGCAAAATCTTTGCAAAATGCAAGCAACCATAGCAATCTGCTAGCGACCAAAGCAATGATAAGGAGGTTGTTGGTGCAAGTTACCATGTAACGTTCAACGAGGAGGTTATGCAGTTGGTTTTGTTTTGTACAATATAAATGGAGGCCGTTGGATTGAATTGATGCTACATAAATAAAACTTAGCTGTTTCTGTAGCAGTAACACAGCTGGACCTGACATGAAACCAACACTGGTTCTCACTAAATAAGCACATTTCCTCTGCTTTTTAAAGCAGACTTCACTAAATTGGAAGGCTGTGACAAAAATATCACATCTGCCAATGTGAAAGTGAAGGAAATGACTGTCTAAACAGCAATATCCCAGGGTGGCGTGATCGTAACATGCTTAAAATGAGTTTAGGGGCAATAACATGCAATAAAACTTGTGGTACACTCATAAATTAATGGATGCCTTCCAACATTACATCACACAGTGGTTTAGCCTAAATTAAAATTTCTAGCAACAAAAAACAGGTGCTTATCCACTCTCCTTTTTTCCATGACATGACTAGGAAGTTCATAGTTTGCCAGTGACCTGTTTTCTGTCTTTCCATCTTAGATCTCAGTGATACTGAAATCCTTAATGTGTTTTGGGGTTTTTTTTCTGTTTTTCTCCAAAATGTCCCAGTTTTTTTATTTTCTGCTAGTTTAAATTGTATACTTCTAAGCTCTTGGGGAGGAAATAAAGTCATTTGTGGAGTATAAACTTACTGAGTCAAACTAAACAACCATTTTTTTTTCTTTTTTCCGGTTAAGTGTCATTAGACTTAAACCCGGTGGAAAAATGAGAAACTCGGGCAATGTTAAGTTCCTTGTAATTTCATTCCAAAACAAAGGAAAGCTAGTTATTTTGAAACCCAACCCTAAGATGTCACATGTGTCACGTCAGAAAAGTCTGCAGGCCAACACCTGACAAACACCATCCTTCCCACGGGAAGCATCTTTCGGTAATCCAATCTGTACACACCACCAGCAATATAATCATAATCATCCCTTTATTATTTATGAAGACCTGAAATGACCTCAGCAAAGAATCCCTGGCATCAATAGGATGCCTGCATTTACATTTGTTAAAATAAACAGGGTTAGGTCTGCTTCGTGCTTTGCTCACCCACCAGGCGACTCATCTTTATGCTGAGTGGCTACAGAGGAATCATTTCTTTGGAAAAAATAATAATAATAATAATAATAAAAAAGAACCTGGGGTTTGCATTTACATTAAACGATGGAAATGTATTCTCGAGCAGCTTGTGATAAAGCCATATAAAGGAATTCAACGAGACCAAAAAATGGGTCATAGGATTATGGCAAAGTATTTCACAAACAATTGTCTTCTTAGTGCTGCAAATCTTCACTGCCCTGCAGGATTATCTAAAGAAAAGGATCACACATCAGAAACACGGGATGGAGATAGAGCCTCAGTGGAGCACTTTTTAAAGGATGTTAAAAGCAGAATTTCTCAATTTGTGTAAGTGAAACTGCACGCAACCCACTTGCTTGTCATCCAAAACTGTTTGTGAGGAACTTTTATATTTCCACACACCCCCTCCCACTTGAATGCACAGTCGAGGTCGAGGGTCATTAGCTCATATGTCACACCTTGACAGCCTCACTCTCCCGTTTCAGCAAGGAGACACCTGGGCCGTGTCCCTGTGGTCGTCCCTCCAATACCCATCAGCCCCCCCCCACGCTTTCAAGTCAAAGCAATCGGCTTGTCAAGAGCCAAGACATGAGCTGAAGTTCATCACCGTGGCCTCTTGCCAACGATTAACTGTTTGAAGTTGCAACGTGACCGACTGTATCTGATGAATTCCAAAGAGTGTGAATTCAGCGAGGAAACACTCGCTGAAATATTTATAAGAAAATGGGGCGGCTATAGGCTGTGTGCCAAATGTTGAATTTGTTATAGAAACCCTGCATGTGGGAGTTGTACATCACTGCATTGTGCTGGAATCATTATTTAAATCAGAAAAGATACAGCTATGACTCAGAGGAGTCAACATGTAATCTATTTGAACTGGAAATACCAAGTAAAACTACATTTTGTTAGAAATACCAGATGTTTAGTGTGATGCCTAAACCATTTTCCCTGCAGTGATTAACAAAATAAATTGAAATTCAATTCAGTGCACTGACTGTATACCAGTTTTTGCCTTTCTTTGCCTTTCCTGCTCTGGATGCTGTTTGCCTATATTTAACCACATTGTGCTGGATTAATGCTTTCTATTTTATAATACTTTGTCCAGCTATCGCAAAGCCAACATTGGCTTGTGGCATTTGATTTGAAGCAACCATAGGAAATGTTACAAGTTCTTGTGCCCTGCTGCTCTTAAAGCTGGAGGCTGGTTCCAAAAGCGAGTCGGTCCTTAGACTCTTTACTTACCCTTTTAAAACTGCATCATTACAAGCCGAGGTGCCTTAAGTGAGTGCAGAGTGTCGACTGGCCCACTGGCTGGCCTCACCTTAGAAAATGTAATTCCTGAACTGAAAATTTCAACAGTGTCTTGCATTGTTGGTGATTTCCTGCCTACTGTAAGGGTTCAAAGACCAGTTGGAAAAAGTAAAAAATCTTTAATTTTGTATTTGTAAATTACTTATGCCTGATAAGTTGTTTAGTATCACCTATTGACCAGTCCTGTCATTGGGCTGTGGAGGGAAGCCAGAGTACCTGGGGCCAACCCAAACAGGGAAGACAGACAACCATTCATACTCACAATCAAAACTTCTGTGTGTATTTTGCATGTCCCTATCTTTTAGCACTGTGATAGATTGTCACCCTGTCCAGAATGTACCCCACCTCTTGCTTCTTAACAGCTTGACAGCTGGAATTAGCTCCAGCCTCCCCGTGACCCTGGATTAGACAAGTGTTTAAGAAAATTCATGAATAACTATCAGGCATCTATGTCTGTGTGATAGTCTCTAGATATGGCTTGCTATGCAATCTTGCTGATCACAAGACTATGTTGCAGCTGTGTCGATCTCCTATAAACAGTTTAAAGTGCAAACTGAGCATTGCCTGGTGGCTGTTACAGTAAAGCAAACACATTCTTGGGCACAAACACTGTTGTTCTGTCAAGTGTTGGTGACGTTGCAAAGATGTGTTGAACATGTGTTTTGAGGTAAGGATATAAACAGAAATTGCCTCTTTTTTGTTAAGGTGTGTATCAGGAGGTTGAAAAGGTATTAGGGTGTCCCATTTGGACTTTATTCTTTTCTTTTTTTTTCATTGCTGATTAACTTTTTTTTTCAACATGCTTCAAAACTTGGTTAGCTCTAGAAAAATTGTAGCCTGAGTTAAATATGCCGCCTTTGCAATACCACCATATGAAAGTTTTGAAGGGGTATGATTACTCAATTCAACTTACTTTTATTTACATTGCACCAAATCAAAATAACAGTCACCTCACAACGCTTTATAAGACCCTAAAATAAAAGAGACAAAACCCCAACAAACAGATGACCCCCTATGAGTAAGCGCTTGGTGAAAGTAGGAAAGAAAAATGTCCTTATAAGAGAAAAAAATCTCTGGCCCAAGGATGGTCAGTGAGGGGCAGACATCTGTTGAGACCTGTTGGGGGTGAGGGGAGGGAGAGGAAAGAAGAATAATTACTAATGATTAACACATAAACAGCAAAAAGAGATGTGTGAAGAAGAAACACTCAGCTAGGGCTGGATCAGGTGACCCCTGGCTCCTCCCTTAGTGTAATGGGCCTAGGCTGCTGGGGGCTTCCCATGGTGCACTATCTGCTTTATCACAAAGGAAAGAAAACTAATCTTAAAAGTAGAGGTGGTGTCTCTGTCCTGAATCCAAACTGGAACCTGGTTCCTCCCATTCTACTTAAATATCCTACGCCCTAAAGTAAACCAGAAGTCTGAGAGTGAAGACCTCTCTTGGCGTGATTGGGTACTATGAGGTCTTTCAAATAAACTAGGACTTGATTATTCAAGAACTTATATGTGATGAAAAGGATTTCGATTCTAGTTTTAACAGGAAGTCAGTGAAGAGAAGAATGCAGCAGTTTGTATCAGCTGGAAGCTTTTTAAGTGATGACACTCATCCAGTGTGTGCAAGGAGTGATTTATAAGCATCCAGGTTAAACAAGATGGGACTGAGACCCACCTCACAATGACATCGGTGCCGTGATGCATTGGATTATGCACATCTATGAGATGCCAGTGGTTTCGGAAAAAAGTTAGTATTTGACGCTCTAGGAATGAAGACAAGTTGGTGAAGCGGCCACATGAAATATGACTGGATACTGCGGTTTGCGAGGAAAATCTAAGTCTGTGTGCAGCAAAAATGAAAATTAACTTTTGACTGATTTGTTTGGTGAAACAACAGTTTAACTAAATGGATTCAAGAAATGTTTACTGAAGTACTCAAACCACAGTTGCTGTTACCAGAGTAACAATGGATTCTGCCAAATTAACCCAGACAGAAGCGATTGCATGAACCTGTAAGGCTATTTGCCTCTTTGGAAATTTTGGTCTGGCCAGCACAGATAAGAAGCTGAGTTCGTCTTCGCCTACCTGGTTTTCTCGAGGTTTCTTGCTGTAACCCTGCCAGTGATCCTGGATTAGTGTCCATGCAAACAGCTTTGTGACAAGAGGACCCAGAGTGGGAATCTGCTTGTACTAAGAGCTTCGCTCAAGTTGTTTCTACAAGGTCAACAGCCGCACCTGAAACGGCAGATGACAGGGACAAGTAGTTCAAGGACTTCTAACGGCACCCAAGAATAAATGAAAAGCCTTGTCCTATATTCAGAAAGCCATCAGGGAGAAGCGAGGTCAATAATATTGAGAGGGAAACAGCAGAGTGCTGTCGGAGACAAAGTGGTCTTTTATGTTTTACTGAAAATGAAGAGACTCATTGACTTGTGGCAAATCTTTTTTCTTTTGACATTTCTCTCACTCGTGTTATGACTTTATTCGTGGTCCCTTGGTCTTTGGGTGCCCTTTACACCTTAATATATCCTATGGCGAGTGAGCTGTGAACATAAACATTGAGAGGAAGGAAAGGAGAGGTACGGGAAAAGATAAATTCTCACCATAAAACATGCCAGTTGACTCAAAAGGGAAAAGGTCAGCCACAAGTTAAGAAATAGCATGAACTCCCTTTAAACTAGACAGATCTTTTGATTGGGAGTTATGTTCAACATCCACAAGGTCACTAGCAACCAACTTAGGGTTAAGGTTGGGATTTTTGTTAGCCACATGCTAAACAGGCCAACTTTCAGAAACTGGAAGCTTTCTAAAATGGGAATATTTGCATTAAAAAGCAGTCAGAGACTCTTGGTTTCAGTCTTTTTTGTTACTAATTTGCTCATATATTACCAAAGGAGAACAATTGTTCAAATCACGTGCAGCCACCCACCTTCAGTGCCCCCCCAAAAATCAGCCTTCTGTACACGACTGTTTATGCTCTGTACAAAAACACTTACCTCATGCTGACTTTTTCCTCGCTACTCATATTTAGATTGCCGTGACAGCCTACCTGAGCTATCTGGGCCATGGTAAACTTTAGCGAGGCCTCGTTTACTCCTCTGGCTCCAATAATCATCACAAGACGCTATAGCCTCCTGCTACAGAGAAATTATTTATCCTTCCCCTCAGCTGGGACACAAACAGGACATGCTCACTTTGAGCCTCCCTCTCACATTTTAGGCGTTTCAATTAAAGCCTGTTTGGATTCAGCACTGTCACACGCGCTCATGTTTTTATCTCGTTATGCTGCTTTTCTTGCGTGACTGCTAGATAATACTAAAACTAACAAAATTACGGTAGTCTTTCTGGTTAAACCCCAGTTCCGGAGGCTAAGATTGTATTTCGTTTAGACATAATCGGAGTGATTTGTTTCTCATGCTGGACAAAATGTTCCCTTGCCCTTTGTTTTGCTCAAATTAATGTTTAGAGTAGTGGAGAGGCAATTACTATACACCACTCACCAATAATAAATCCCAAGTAGAATTATTAAGTCAAGTATAATGAATTTGCTTTTACAAAAGTGTTTATTTTACTCCTGAAAGAGCAACAGCTTTTTGACTTAAAGTTCTGGTTGTGTGAGTCACCCATAAGAGTTGGGCAGTACTGTAGCAATGTATGATTAATAAGTGTTTGCGTCGTCTGAATTTTTCCCTGGGAATGTTACGAGATGAAGGGTAAAATTATCTGACGTTTGAGGCACATAAATAACATGAACACTAGACTGTTTGTGCATCCTGGCTGTATTTCTTCTCCACAGCGGACTTTATACCAACAGCCTTAGTGGCTAAAAAAATCAACATAAAAGTGACAAAAGCCGCAGTTCCTCCTTGGCCCACTAGTGTCTGTTTAAAAAAGTATGTCAGTTCCCATAGACTCTCATGTAACAGTAAAAATGAATATTTCTTACAGCTTTATCTGAAAAACTGTTTTTGTCTAGTATAGACAATATATAGTTGTCATGCTTCATGACAACTATATTGAGTTTGTAGCACGTTGGACCCTGTTCTACCCTCAGGAATTTTGGCCTATATTCAAATGATAGCGTCCAACAGTTGCTAGACATCTGTGATGTGACTCCATTGTTGCCCCACCTACTAAATGTGTTATGCCGGATTTAGTGTAGTGGACAACAGATTGAAATGATCCTACCCTTGTGACATGTTGCGTTATCCTGCTGGAAGTATTCAAAAGAATTTGGGTACATTGTGACAGTAAAGTGATGAACATAGTCAACAACAATAATCAGGTAGGCTGTGGCATTCAAACAATGCTCAGCTGTTTCTAAGGGTGCCAAAGTGTGCCAAGAAAACACCTACACCATTCCACCAAAAACAATAACCTCTACCACTGATGGATTCATGGTTTCGTGTTTACACTAAACTCTGGAAACATTGGCAAGTCTTGAGTCTCAAGTTCTTCTGCAACAGTAAAGTCAGCCTTCTATTTTCCAATCTTGGTGCGCCCATCTAAACTGTAGCCCAAGTTTGTTTTTAGCTGAAAGGAGTGGCCAGTGCATTGTCTTCTGCTGCTGCTTCAAGGTTCAACAGGCTATGTGACTTACTGTTGATTTCTTATCAACTTGAAGTTGTCTGGCTGTTCACCTCTGACATTTAACATCAACAGAGCATTTACTCCAGAGAACTAATGCTTCCTGGATATTTTTACTCTTTTTACAGACCATTCTCTGTAAACCCCAGAGATGGTTGTCCCAGAAAATCCCAGCAGATCATTAGTTTTTGAAATACTCAGCTATCACATCTCGCACCAAAACCATGTCACATTCAAAGCCATTTGAATTTCTTTCCCAGTTTGATGTTTGCTTTCAGCTTCAGCAAATCATCCTAACCGTGTCTACAAGTCTAAATGCATAAGTTGCTGCCATATTATTTGTTAACTAAAAATTTTGTTAGCAAGCAGTTGAACAGGTGTACCTAATAAAGTGTATTGTTAGGTAAAACTGTGACATTTATTGGACAAAAATATAAACACTTTTCAAGAAGGTGCCGGGGTTACAAATATTTGATATTATGACTACAGCCCATGGGACTTTCGGGTTTTTTTGTTTTGCTTTTCCATTTTTCTGTTTCTTTTTTCTTGGGGGTCTGGGATTTATGCAGCCACTCGCTCATTACAAATGGTTACAACTTCCCATTTCACAGATGATTGTCACTTGCAAATTATGCATAGATTTGTGACTCTTTCAGTGCTGTTACGTGCTCCTGCAGGTCACTAAAGGTTGTTTAACAAAGAAGTAATCCTTGACCTCATGTCTTTGCTTCTAAATTCTCGTTGGTCCCAAAGGGCCTTCTCTTCATCTTACACATGTTAAGAAAGTAACAAATAATAGATTACATGCTTATGGAACACGGTTCACACTTGCACACATTTGCATGATGATTTATGCAGCAGACTCTCCATACATGCACCAGGTGATGACCTTATTTGAATAGCAAATAGGTTCTGCTGCTGTCGGTGCATTGGAAAGGGGTGATATTTTGACAAGAGTTAAAAGGAGTGACAGCAAAAGATGATGACGGGGAGGCGACAAGGTGGCTACCAGCTGGGAGAATGAAAAACAGCGAAATTGTATATATATATGTGCAGATGCAGGGGTGGTAAAACATGGAGGGAGACAGAAAAATGCATGTGTTCAGGCATGGGAGCTGTACAAGAAGGAATAGAGAAATGAATATATGCATGCCGGGTTAGGTGGGGGGAGGGAGGGAGGGAGGGGGGTGGAAAAAGAGGAAGTGAAAACTGAAAACAGGGCTGTTTGTACAATATGAGACAAGACAAAGCTACACAACGAGGGAGAAAGGAACAGACTTAGGAGCGAGGACAATGATGAGGAGACAATACGGTACTAAAGAAAATGAGAGCTGGAGCTCGCTCGCTGTGTTTATAGGTCCCAGATGTCCGGAGGTAATTGTGCAGAGGGATTGCTCTGCAGACATCTGGCTGCTGAGAGTGCCATATTCTTTCACGCAGACACACACGTTCACACAAATCCATCTCAAGAGCACCACATAATCCCATTTGATGCATTGCTTAAACCATATAACCTGGGTTAATTTAAATCATTCAGGTTTCCCTCCTTTGATGGAAGCCACCAAATAAAGGGGGATTCTTTTGAGAGTTAGCTAGAAATCTCCCTTTAGATGGACTTGTAAATTCTCGAGGTCTAAAAGTTTTTCTTTGAAAGGTTTCACTTACAAACTCTGATTTAATAAAAAAATAATCTACTTTACAGAAAAACCACTGTGCAATACCGCAGGAAGCAAGTGAAGAATAGCATGAACCAAGCTGTGATTCTACTGCTTCTGACAGCTGAAGTGCAACTTTGGGTTTTGATATGCTGTTTGGACATCCATCTTTGTCAGCTCTGTAAATGGGGAGAAAGAATAAAGTCCCACTCTCTTCCTCCCGGCATCACTTTTGTCTACTGGCTCAGGTGGATAGGGATTTGGTTCAAGACGTGGTGGACTGTTTGATGCTGTTGCCATGTTTCCAGTTTCTGACTGCTTTAAAAATTTGCACTGATGCCTGCAGTCCACCTTGAGGAGCCAGACTGGAGCTTTTTCTATTCCAAATCCTCTTCCTTTCAAGTCTGCCGGTTCATGTGCGCCTTCAGGGAAGTGATGTTGAATTCCGGCTGGCAGAACGCCTTTGAAACTATCTGAAATGTTTATACAATGTATTATTGAATTTTGGTTATCGTAACAACACTGCCGGAGCCAATTCATTCATATGGGGTGGAAAAGCTGTCCACAGGGTTACTTGAGCAGTCTTGCTGACAAATTCTTACTCTCTGTCCACATTTGGTTCCATCCTTTCCCCAATTAGCCAATCATAAGCGATGAGTACCATTAGCTGGACAGCTACCTGTACTCCTCATTAAAATTTTAATCAAGGGCAGTCCAAGGCAGTGTGATTGCTAACAGAGCTTGTATAGGTCACCCTGTCTGAGAGAAACTGAGCATTCTCAATCATGCATTTTGTCAAGGAAATTGTGGGTGGTGGAACTGCTTGATGCTTTGGGTAGTTTGCATTTTATTATTCAACCCGCCTCCATCTGCTGTCATATGAACCTTAGACCTCTGCACATTTGAAGGGAAATGAAAAGTATAGTTGCTATCTGGTAAAATTGTTGTTACTCATTTTTTAACGATGGCTTTAAAATAGCTCTTATTGAATACTTAATACAAACAAATTTTTCCCAAGAGGCAATGTGGCATCAACACCTACAATACTAGGGGCATGAAGCTTTTTGGCGAAGACTTCTAAAGCATGGAATCTGGCTTCTGGGCTGCCTTTTTTTTTTACATTGATGCCTTAAAGGCCTTAGGTACAAAGTGATACTACAGTCTGCTGGGCAGAAATAATGCCATGTTAAGCCCTCTCAGCAAGCCAAGATCTAGAAGGTGGCTGCCAGGCAGTACCAGATGCCTAACAGGAAGTAAAGCCATACAGGGGCAGTCTGTCAGGCAGTTACATATGAATTTAGCCTCCCAGGGAGTCAGGAATACCAGATTGCTTTAAGAGGGCCATATGCCCAACAGAAAGCAAAAAATACCATGGGGACAGGTTATTAAGTTAGTCAGAATTCCCTTGCTTCCTTTCTTTGCCAAATGGTCAGTTCTGCCGTTCACCTTTGATGTGACCTGTCACCACTGTAAAATGAATGAATTCTCTTGAATTCTCTGTAGGCTGCACTCCCTCCACATTACTTTTGGGTTTATTGTGAATTGTAGCTTTTTTTTGTAAGTGCACAGATGTTGCAGAAAGAATCAGTACATTTGTGTGCAAATAGTGTATCTTTACTACATGCATTCATCCTCAAATTAAACCGAAACCTAGGTTTAGGTGCTGAAAACATCCTAGCAATATAACCAAAAGCTTTTCAGGGCCTAGCTTAAATAAAGATTGTGGTTTAAGTTTAGGTTGTAGTACTATACAATGAAATGTGAATGTAATGCTAAGGATCTTTTTCATAAATGTCATAAGGTCTTTTTCATGAGAGAGACAGAACAAAAGACAGATTGACTCTTCTATCTCTAGACAGTTGACAACAAGGTGTCTAAACAACAATAGCTGGTTATAAGCCGAAATTATGCCAACGAACATTAGACCTGAGTGTCCAAAAAAAACATATCTCTCTGACAAAAAAATTTGATTACCTTCGTATCATACGGAAATTTATTCAAATGCTGTTAATGAATCTTACACTTAGTGAAATTTCCTTTGAAGTCGATCACTAACGTAGCTAACAAAGGCTAATAACAGAAAAGTTCAGTATATCCTTAACAACTCACTTCTGTCCAATGACAGCAATACTGAGGTAAGCTTTTTTGTGAACTCTGATACAAACCAATGAGTCAAAGTTTTACAGTTCTCAGGAGTAAATAGCATTGACAGCTGAGGTAAACAGTGGACTGAATGCCTATACAGATAGTAAAAATACTCTGGGACAGATCTGATCTGGAGTCACTTCGCTAATTATTACACGTAAACGAGGTGATAGCAGAGTTTTTGAAGTGACTTCGGGTTAAAAATGTAGAATACCATCAAATATTTACATACATATATCCATGTTTTATTTTCCGATTTCTTGCTAAGTATTCATATTATTCAAATATATTAAAATATAGTCTTTTAAAAACATTTTTTTCCATAAACAATAGTAAAAACCACTGTTTAAGGGGAAAAGCAAGGCAGCTGGGCACAGCTGCTATGGGGTACAGAGGGTTAAAGGTCAGGCAAGATTTTTCAATTCTATACATGGATGAGACAACTCTGGTACAAGAACATTAATATTTGATCATATCTGGAGTACACAGTGCAATATTACATGCTACCTTGTTGCTGCAGATAACAAATATTTTCAAAACTCCCACTAACATAAATGGAGAAAAGTCAGAATGTTGTAAAGTGATTTCAGTCCTGTTAACTAACATTTTTAAACCACAAGCTACTTTTCATTCCAGCCCAAATAGGGCTATAGCTGCCAAACCCTCAAGCGTGTTGAACTGAAAGGCTGGAGGTGTATTTGATTGCCGATGAACTCAACATTTAGCCTGTAAGAGGAAAGTGTTATTTAACCCTTCAAAAACTACAGAAGCGTGGGCACCTGCAGCATGCTGTTAAAATAATCCCTGTCTTCATTTGCGTAAGTGTGCAACAAGTATCAACCTGCATTTAAGCATTTCAATTTGGAACTTGTTAATTCCTTCTAAGGCTTCCTTTTTATTTAAGGGGATCTTTATTCAGGCATTTCAGGACTTCAGGGACAAGGGGATAAGCTATTATTAAGATGCAAGAAGCAATGAGAGGAAAGTAGCATGGGAAGAATGGTTGGACTTTCCTTGTTCTGAGATTCACATTTTTTTAGTGTCACATTCTCATCTGCAGAGATTTCTCAGGAAAAAATTCGTACTTGATGGTCATGATTTGTAGCTCTCATTCTTTTGACATTTTTCTTTGCAGCATTTTCCCTTGAGTGCCATTTGAAACCACCTATCTTTAAATGACTGGACATCAAAGAGACAGCTTCCAGGATTCCAGGCTTCAGAGCTGGCAGACCCATCAGTGCTTAGTGAACAAAGTGCCTTCCTCACAGTAATCGTTCCATCTGTAAATGCTCATCAGAGTATTTAGAATACACTTCTGTAACTTTTCAGAGTTCTACAGATGTCTCTTGGTGTAAGAATTATTTGTAAAACATTTTGAAGCTGCACTAAATGCTTATATCAATAGAGCAATAACTTATGATGGTGCTAATGATGAGGTATTTTCACCTTTTTGTCTTCCTTGGTTCTGTTTCTTTATGCCTTTGTGCTCACATGTAAGTACACATGTGCACACTTACAAAAACAATGCAGTTTTGAGATCCCTGCAGCGAAAGACTACTGTGACGTTGGTGCAGCAGGGCAGCTTGTCCCTGAGGAAAGTAATGGCCTACCCTGCAAAAGTCATATAAAATAACTTCACACAAACACTGGCAAAAGCAAGGAGGAGGATTTAAAAATTAATTACTTTCCGTCTTATCTTTACATAGTAAGCTCCTGAGATTAGATCAGTTTTTGTTGCAAGGGATGTAAAATATACTGTATCTTGTTTTTGAAAGAATCAAATTGTCTAGGGCATTTCAAGGAGGGTGAAAAAGATAGTAAGGTTTTGCTATCTTGGAATCAGATTCAGAGTAGAAACCACCTTAAGCCAAAGACTACCAAAATGTCTACATGCATCTTTTATTCGTAATTTCCAGATTTATATATCTATAATTTTGTCAAGACAAAAAGACAGTAAAAGACATAAAATTAAAAAACAAAAAAGGACTGATTGCATAGTAACCAGCATCTTTTGCTTTAGCCCTGGTCCATAGACAGCATCCACCTGTTAATGGAACCCACTGCAGCATTCTTCTACATATTAGATATTCACAATCTGACAAAATTTTACATCACTGCATGTATATGAGTAAAAGAAGATGAAGCTGGAAGCAAACTATAATGGGCCCTTTAGTCTCACAACAACTTTTTCCAGGTCCAGATGATCCCTCAGTTCCTTCAGTTAAACAAAATTAACGAAAGTTCAGCTAGCAAGCTGACATTTAGTTCAAATCACTTATGTATATATAGCACCAAATCACAGCACGAATTGCCTCAAGGGACTTTATATCAGAAGGTAAAGACAGAAACTTCAAACAATCAGACGACCCCCTATGAACAAGCACTTGACGACAGTGGGAAACTCTCTCTGTGTGAGTGTGGGTGTGAATGGCCAGTAACCAATCACTTCCAGTTGTGACCATGGCCTCGAGAAACTTCAGACAGGCACACCTGTCATTAATCTACAATCAGCACAGTATTCTGCACATGGTTGACTTGGACATGTGGTATGGTTGCTCAGGTCTTTTGATGCTCATCTGTTCATTTGAGCTTAGCTCTGCTTTTAAATTACTCGATTCTCTTCCCCTTCTCCTCAGAGAAGCAGCTGGAATGCCTGCCCGCAACTTGCTCACTCACCGTCTTTGCCCACTCTCACCCCACATGCTGGAACGCTTACCTGCCTCACACAGCCAAGTGCTGCCACCATTAATCCTGTGGAGAGAAGGAGAAAGTGTTTGGTCTGGAAACTGGGCAATTTAGAGGTGGTTTCCAGAAGGAGCAGATTGGATTCTTTGTGAGACAGAATCTTGTACTTGTACATTGTTAACTATTTACATTGATTATCCTTCATAACTTTTCTGTTATTTGTAAACTCTGATCGATTTATAAATCATAAGCCTAAATAGATTAATTCCTGCTAAATTAACTAATACTACAGTCACCTCCGCAGATTAAAGCAGTTATCTAAAAAGAGACCAAACATACAGTCATGCATATGCTATAGTACGATGAAGATGGTGATTATCATTTAAGATCACTAAGATGCTCAAAGAGATTATTCATTTACACGTAGCTATGTGGTTTGGATTATGACAAAGGCAGAAGGAAAAGCTAAATTCCTATATGAAAATCTCCCTTTGGTCTGAGGGTGATTACGTTCTGAAGTATTAAAATATGTCGTGAGAAAGATAATAAAAACCCATAACTGTTAATCATCATCAATAGGGATGGGTATCGAAAACCGGTTCTTGTTGAGAACCGGTTCCTACTGTTTCGATTCCGTGGAATCGTTAACAATTTTTACAAACAATTCCCTTATCGATTCCCGTAGCCTCGAATGACGTCACCACGTTGCGTAGCGTCTTTTACCCAGTAGGAAACATGGCGGCTAAGCGGTACAAACGCGCAAAAGTCCGGTTATATTTTATGAAAAAGGATGACAACAGGGCAACGTGCAATACTTGCAAAGTAGAGATTTCATCAAAGGGAGGAAACACTACGAATATGCAAAAGCATTTGTTCGAAAAACGCGATTGCTTTAAATGAATGTCGTGTTTTTGATCCGCTCCGGACTAGCGAAGCTCAACCCAGCAGCAGCGGTAGCGTTTGCACGTCCTCTCCCGTTAATACTGCAGGTAAATAATCAACTAGCATTGCATATTATGTTAGCGCAATTTGCCTTATTACA
>VUQR01022763.1:12908-27241 GCA_015108515.1 Hemichromis elongatus | reverse complement strand
GGAAAGGTTTATTTTTTTTTTTTTTTTTTTTTTTTTGGAATATGAAATGATTCCTCTCCCTTGTGTTCTCACAACATGTCATCTTCTGAATGCCCATGATTGGCTCAGCTTTACTGAGGGAAATAATTTACACAACAGTAAACCGTTTCATGTTAATAGAGAACAGAGATTGGGGAAACCCACCTCAAGCTTTTATTCTGTAAAGGGTAGATAAATGAACCATACTTTTAGTTCTTTTAATGTGAAAGCAGTACAAATTGCTTTATAGAGTTTCAGATTCACCCACGCAAATATACCACGGTGGAAAAACTGCTGCGGTGGAGAACCTCGCTTATGTTGGCCTGCTCTGCAAAAACAGTTTGAGGTTTAAGTCTTTAGCTAAACCGCACTTCCCAGTCTAAAAAAGTGAACATCCTGCATGACTCTGAAATGAGAACACTGAAACTTAAATACACTTAAGATCATTCTTTCCGACATGCGGAACAGGACACGCTGATGACAGCTTGTCACGCACAGGTTGGCTTATAATCTATTTGCCTCTGTAACTGGAACAGAAAGCAGCAATGAGTTGGCATGCCAGAAAAACTAAAACCTTAGTCAGAGATAAAAGGTAACACAACACTGGTTAACACAACATTATCTATTAGCTCTCTCTGGCTTTCTGTTTCAGGTTCCCTGCACGCTCACATTTGATGCATCATTTGAATCTTTTTCAATGTGAAATCGATCAACTAAGCACTGCCTGTGGACATTATCAGAGGATTAGATTGAGATCTTTCAGAAATCTGAAAAGCAGGAATAGTAAAATGCAACACTGTTGCTGCAGTAATATAATTTAATGTATAAAAATAATAATATAAGGGATAATAATAGAGTAATATAATATAATATTTAAATGGAAAAAGGAAATATATTGACTCACATTAATGTATTTCCTTTTACTGATTAGTGTACCTTTAATGATGTTCTTTAATTCTAATATGGCGAGCTGCTAAATTTTTATTGCTGTTAAATTTGAAAACTTTTACAATTTACCTTTACAGGTTACTCTGTGTTTAGGCCCGATAGCCTTTTAAAGATGATGAGAAAATCACTTTAGTTGGTTGCCAGATCAAAATGAAATTAGATAAGAAAATTAAGTATTTGTATGCTATTTATAATTATTCATTTATTGTCTTCTACTAGCTGCTACTCCAGGGTGTAAAAGACACTTAACAGCTCTTGGATAAAACATAAAAAACACCAAAAACCTTGTTTGATTTGATGACTAGCAGGTTACCACAGTAACTCACAGTTTCCATGAAAGACTTCTCTGCCAACACTTACCATTTACAGAGTTCCTAAGTAAGTCGCAAGTCAGAATTTCCAAATTCCCAGTCAGCATTACAAGTGATACCTGAATGCCTCTACCTTGCTAAGAACCAGAGCAAAGAACCATTTTTTTCTCACTGTTTCTAGAATGCTTTAATTTAGGAGTGACGTCAGTCCCGAGTCCCAACACCAGCGCGCCAAGGTGTGCGGGACGCGCAATTGCTCTTGGAGCTGTAGTAAAACTTAAAAAGATGTTAAGTTCACCCATGATGCCATGAACTGTGATCTGGCGCTGGTGGAGGAGCTAAATATCTTCTTCATCCGCTTTGAGACCACATCACTGGGGGGACAGGTCACAGCACAGCAACATGTGACCCACAGCTATGCCACCTTAATCATAAAAGAACAGAAGTGAGGCGTATTTTGTGAGCCGTTGACCCAAGGAAGGCAGCTGGTCCTGATGGTGTGCCAGGTCAAATACTGAGGGATTGCGCAGAACAACTGGTGGGGATTTTTACCAAAATCTTCAATAAATCCCTCACACAGGCATCTGTTCCAACCTGCTTTAAATCCTCCACTACAGTCCCTCTGCCTAAGAAGCCCCATATCACTTCCTTGAACGATTATAGACCAGTTGCACTCACCTTAGTGGTCATGAAATGTTTTGAGAAGCTGTTCCGTGAACACGTTATGACAGCTCTACCCTGCAGCCTGGATCCGCATCAGTTTGCCTATAGAGCAAATAGATCCACAGAAGACGCTATAGCCACAGCACTCCACAGCTCTATAACACACCTGGACGGACTTTGGAACGATGTGCGAATGCTTTTTGTGGATTATTGCTCTGCTTTCAATACTATCATCCCACAAAGACCGGTGACCAAATTACAGGATCTAGGACTTCCATATGGCATCTGCTTATGGATCAGCAAGTTTCTTTAGGGACGTAAACAGAAAGTGAAAGTCAGTCATCACATAGCCTCTGCGCTGAGTTTCAGCACTGGTGTACCCCAGGGCTGTGTGCTCAGTCTACTTCTCTACTCCCTTTATAAATATGATTGCAGTTTCACTACTGCTTGGTGTGTTTTATATTTTATAGGTGATTGCAGACTACCGGAAAACAACAAATAAAGTGCTGAAAGAAATTTCAGCATATAGGCCAAACCTATAAATACACAAATGTCAGTGCTAGACAACATGACTACAAGTCAGAGCCCAATAATCTTTGAACTCGACTTAATTTTCATCTCAACTGCGCACATGTAAAGATTAAATGACTGAGTGGCCTATCTACGCCATTAGATTAAATGGTCACATATGTAATTACAGTCCACATGCTACCTGGAGTTTGTAATATTCCAATCATACCAGAGAAATCAGTGGTCGGAGGCCAAGTCACGAACAAAATTATTGTGATCATGTGCAGTGAAGTTGCCATCTCATTGCCTTTGAAATGGTTGGTTACTGCCATCTTCAAAGTCAGCTGCCATCTTCAAAGCAAGTTTAGTCCATCACAACAGCGATAAAAGAGGAATAAGTTGGAGTCTATCTGCTATCAGCTTGTGATTGAATGGGGTCAACTCAGAGGTTACATGCAGTCTGTAATAATATGGCAATTAACTGTGATAAATTGACTAAAATCATAAAGATTTTGCAATCTTTAGAAAAACTATTGCTGAACACATACACATACAATTACTCACATTAACTACATGCATTCAGACTCCATCCAACACCTCACACATATGAAACAGAAATTTGCAAATTTGTCCACAAATATTGACGTAGTTGTTGCAAGACAGCAATTTAACTGCAAACCAGTTGACTGATTGATTACAGTGTGTTGGTAATCTATCTGTGTTTATTAATTAGTGTAATTAAGCTATCACCAAATTTGGTGGGAGTGATTGCAGCTAGTCTGAGTCAGACAACAATATTCAGGGGACAGATTGCTCTCCGTAACACTACCTGTGCAGTTGCCTTGCGATTAAATGCAGTCACCCACAAGATAAGGGTGGTGCACTAAGTTAGTCACCTAAATCTACCCGCAGTTGGTTGCTCAATCGCCAGGCAACCACTGGTTTTAGCGAGTTGCGATTTTATCTTTTCTCTAGTATAAGTAGTAAACTATAAGTGAAAGACTACTTAGAAATTGCAACTGTGTTTCTTCTTTTTGGCTGCAGTGGCAGTTTACATGGTTCATTGTCAAATGCAAAGGTGAAATTCATGAGTAGAAACTAGAGTACACTTAAACATTTTTCAAAAACCACGATAAATTTAAAATGGCCAAGGTTCTACACAACAATGTACAGTCATAAACACTGGTCCATTTGTCTTGTTGCAACTTTAGGTGTCTTGGGAATGTTGTCGCTCTTTGTTTAGCCCAGCGGCAATGCTCACGATTGCAACGCTCTCCTGTGTTAAACCCGTTTATTTCTGTTGACAGCTTTATTATAGCTTCCCGCGCATTTGCATAGGTAATCAGCCCATACTTTCTGAGCCTGTTAAGATTTAAGATGGCAGGCACTAATTGGAAAGGGGAAGGCAATAAAGCACCATTTGAGCTTGATTTTACAACTTCCTCTCATTGCTTGGGACTAATAGCAAGTCCCCTGCACCTTGGGACAGATTAGCTTATTTTGCTGTTTTTTTGGCCTCAGATGAAACATATGAAGTGGGTTAATTGCATTGCCCCAGCTGGAAATGGCAGAGAAATTGTCTAAAGCGTATAATCTTTTCAAATCCAAGGCTCTTCTACAGGCTCGAGCTTGACAGCAGTATTGACTTTATGTGTTTGCAGTGGCTGTAAGTATTTGACTGAAGCAACAAAAAATAATAATGAAAACAAGAATTTGTACGTATTCCTAGCAACTCTTCAAATACTCAGCTCTGTGGGTCAGTGTTCAGTCGTTTTCAAGCTACCAGAGACATGCATCTCCTCTGCAGGTCATGAGAGCAGGGCTCATTGTGACACCTGCTGTTCAAGAAATGGAAATTTTAATGAAGTGAGCACAGAAATGGCTGTATCTCCACCCTCCCTGGTGTGGGAGAATGGTACTTTAACCACACTGCCCAAAAATGGACTGGTGATTTCATTAGAGATAAAGGCAGTCAAGCCATCCTGTAATCCCAGCTCCCCTTGTGCCCATATGTAGCATATTGGGAAAGTGAATCAGCACTTATTGAATATCTTCCCTTTAGCCACTTATCCATTGCTGTTTCTACTTTTTTGATCCCCTAAATGACTTTTGCAATACATTTTTTTGATAGTGAACAAAGGTTAACAAGTTAGAATGAAGCACCACGGAAAATGGAACCAAACATTTGCCGCAGTAGCTGTACTTTTGTCAAATCAATTAAATTTATGTAGTCTTTCATCATAAAAACTACACTTGCCTACCTGCCAAATATAAAAGCTGACTCATGAACAATTGGATTGCTTGTTGCAAAAAAGTAAGGCATAAAGGGTTAGGGAGGATGTTTAAGCAACTAAAGCAGCAAAAGGGTTAAACAGTGAAAGAGAGCGGTTGCAGTTGTGGGTGTGGGTGTCATCAGAAAGACTAAAAATTAGAAGGCGCGAAAGGAAGAAGGTGCTGCCTTATTTATCAGATAAAAGCACACCAGCTTTCCTTAAAGTGCTCAGGAAGAGCACTTAATGATAAATTGCCCTCACTGCGTGCACCTTTTAGGTAAGGTAAACAAAAAGGATTATATGGCTATCAAGCTTTGATGATGTATAGTTCAACCTGACCAGCCAATTTTTACGGTTGAAAAATGAATGTACCTATTGTGATGTCGCGAATTAGATTGTAAAGTCACATGTAAGAGCCTTGATTTTAGCATTTGTACCTTGCCATCTTTTGTTTTGGAGACAGAATTGCTCACATTAGGATGACAGGGTGGATTGCCAAGTTATCACTTAACGCTAACTAGCCTGGTTAGAAAGGTGCACCTAAGGACTGCATGAATGCACTGCACAAACACAGAGATCTCATAATTAGTGCTAAGTAATAGTGCTTAGTTGAAATAAAACGCCCAGTTAGAGTGTACTACACATTTGTCACTCTGGCCTCAAGATGCATATGTCTGCTGTGTACATAGCATTAGCATTTATTCAGTTGAATTTCTGGTCACCCAAAAAGTCAGAATTGAATATTAATCCTCTTAGTCTGGTTTAATCTAATGTTTCCAGGAGGATCTGGCTTTTTTGCTGCTTGGTGCTTAGTAGGTAGTAATTTAAGAGTGATTCATTTTTGATCAGTAATGTTTATTAAAAAAAATGTGCATCAAATAAGCAGCCTTTAATAGTATACGGTTCATATATATGTAATATTCTGTTGACCTTTTCAAAATGAATTGCTCATTCCTGTTATTTTTCTTACTCAAATCAAATGAAAACAAACTTACACAAACGTATTGTTGTTCAGTAAAGAGCAGAAATTATTATTATTAGTAGTAGTTAACTAGATTTCTTTTACTCTTTACCCAAGTATCTGACTTTCTGCTAACAGTCACTGTCCATCTCGCTAGGGATGCAGGTCCAGCATTTTAAATCAATGTATTTTAACCAGGACTCTAATAACAAACCTGTCCTAAGCAGTGCTCAGGTTTCTCACATATTCGAGCCCAGAGAAAATGGCATTCTTGCTTTTCCGCAGAAATCAATTCAGATGCTCTTGTGCCCTGCATGCATGGATGAGGTAGTCGGCCTATTACTCCTTTTATTTAAGTGTGCGAGTCAGACAAAGTCACATAATTGCTGTCATTGCAGTAGCCATTTTGATTTCAATCTTCCAAAAGGTTATAGCTGAGAGAGTTTGAGGGAAAGACCGTAAGTGGTAAATTGAAGCTCGGGTGATAAGGTGAAGTTTGATTATTATTAGTATTTCACTTTCCAGGCAGCTTTCATGTATACTGCTCGATTATAATAATGTTTTATTTATATATTCCAGGTATCTGCATGAGAGAGAATGAATGATCACGTATGCTGTGCATTCACTTTGTGCACATTTTGTACTTTAGCTGTGGCTTGAAACTGAAACATGCAGGAACTACAGATAATGTACCACTGTGTGACAACTCTTACACGATAGTATCTTTTTCGCACTAATGAGTCATAGTCGGACAATCTATCGTATTCAAAGAATTAAAAACGCCAAACCGTTCACTTTATTGGACCTTTTTTATGTACTTATTTTAACAAGTGTCAGTGTGTTGTAGAGGTGCTGGTTCAGAGGTAGTGTGAAGACCCAGGTTCACACGATTTCTGCCTTTCTGCAAATCTGTCTACCTCATGCCTGCAGTTTTGGATGTACCTTGTAAAAAAAAAAAAAGTCAGATCGTTTTTTTGGGTTTTTTTTTTTTAAGTAGTGGAGCAACATTTAAAAATAATATTCTAGCAACAAAATTTGACAACTCATTGATCTGACATGTTTGTGCTGACGTGCTGTGTATTTTGGTTATCACCAAATACAGAGTTATGCATTACGGCTAAAAAGGTTTTGTGGTTTGTTTAGATGCAGGTTGCAAACCTAAGCTGTGCTGCAATGCTGACAACCTTTCTTTTTCTTTTTCTTTTTCTGATTGTGCTGTCATGAACTTTAACATGCTAACTGCAGCCTGTACCATCTGACACGGGGGGGCTTTTCTTGTAATTTGCCTGACCATGTGGTGCATTTGCTGCATTTACCACTAATCATAAAATTGTGGCATTCAATGCTTCAGACCAGCAAACTGCCAACACTTTGCATTTGATTAGTAGCAGCTGGCTGCTACATACCCTCTTAATTCTTATAGAAACAGTAAGTCTGTTCAGTTTTACAGAAAACTGCACACAGTCTTCTTCACGTGTCTGTATGCTGCTGATGAGCAACCAATACAAGTAAGCCAAGCAGTGTTTGACCACTTGAATATTAAAAAATTAAAAAGAATCAATTATCATATAAAATTATAGCAAAGTAGCCATTTGGATGGAAATTAAGTCACTACTACAAACTGATTCTAAATTAATTCAAATAAAGAGAAAAAAATGATAAACTTTTGGTAAACACCTGGGAGAACAGGCAGACTGGGTTAGGGGTTGCTTGAAATGAGAAACTGACATTTGTCAAACATCACACATATTGTTTCTTGACGCTACCTTGAGAATATGATGCATCGGGGTAGATTAAACTAGCCAACAGGATACAAATAGCCTTTTGAAGGCACAATCAAACTTTGTTCCCTGCTGAGTGTGGGCTAGTTTTGCTGTTTTGTTGTGCTGATAAGGATCATTTGGTGGTGGGAGAAAATGATTCACTGACATTGCATGCCTTTCAAGTCACCAGACACAACTGTACAAAACCAAACCTCATGTGCATTTGTGTTTCTGGCAGTGAGTGCATCAACCTCAAGAAGAGCTGCTGAATACGAAGCTGTTATCACCATCGGTAAGCCTTTCTTTTCCTTCCACCTCCAACCTTGCAGCAGACACTGTGCAGTTCTTTTCTTTGTGTGCTCTTGTTTATTTGTAGCTTTTATAATAGCAGCGATTTGCTCAAATTTATTATTTAAAGTGTTGCAATAACCAAGAGTGGCATTCTGTAGTTCAATCTCTTTTCACGCTTCCTCATTAAGATAGTTTTGACATACAGTTTCTATCACCTAGAATGTGCAACGACTTGTGTTGCTTCCTGTGTTACCGTTTGGTGATTGTGATGTGCAGTGGGTGTAGCAGTACCCACAGGCACACAAAAACACAAACGCAGACACAACTGGTCAGTTTACAGAATATTTAAAGTCTCGGGGTTCATTAAGATGATGTTTTTGGCAATTGTGAGACGAGCCTTTGTGTCCTTTTTTTTGGTCAGCAGCGTTTTGTCATTTCTTTTTGAATCATGCACTCTGACCTGAACCGAGGCAAGTGAGGCCTGCATTTATCTAGATGTTATTCTGGGCTGTTTTTTTTGGTAAGCTTCTAAGTTGTTGTGCTTTTGAAGGAATTTTGGTTTAAACCAAGAAAGTTTCACTACTGTTTCAAGTTTTCTCCATTTGAGCACAATGACTCTCGCTGTGGTACGCTGGAGTCCCAAAACCGTAGAAATGGCTTCACAATCATTTCCAGGCTGTTAGATGTCAATGTTTTTGTTTCTCAGCTGTGTTGCTTTTTGAGATCTTTTAGCCTGCTTCCCTTAATATATGAAATTGCCATTTTTAAAAGCTGCATTTTGTATTTACTTGAGTTAGCTTTGTCTAATAATAAAATTTGTTTGAGCTGAAACATGTAAGTGTGACAAATATTTTTAAAAAAGACTACGAAATCAGCTACTTTTTCACAGCACAACACTGGATTTTAAATTGAAGGAATTTAGCAGAAGTATGGCACAAATTGTTTAGGAATTACATACATTTATTTATCTATTTTTCCTATGATCACATCTTGATTAATTGACTTACACAGTGTGGGTGAACAGAGGCAAAATTACAAAAATGTGTGTCATTGACCTAAAGCTTATGGATCTAACTGCACACTTCTTATGTCTGAACTCATCTGCATACACCTGTGTGACTCAAAGGTTCCCTTTTGAAGGAAGACCCTCCTGTGAAGTAGGAGGTAGAAAACGCCTTTGTACTGTGCAGTGTGAGAATGCGAAAAAAGGAACTTCCTCTAAGAGATAAAAAGCCCTCCGACGCTTGTGTTCATTTGGCTAATGTGCACCTGGTTAGGCTGTACTGTATGTTTCACACACATGCCTTTGTGGGAAAATTTAAACTCCTTGTTAAAGCTTAAATAGCTATAATCAAATCACAAAAGGACAACCTAAAAATTATAACATTACAATCTCAATGCATCATGCTGCGTTCACTAAGATAAAAAAAAAAAAAGAGGCAATACCATCAAAGGCACATACAGTAAATTGCTAAATAAACACTCTAATTGATAAAAAAAAAAAAACAACCCCAAACTGCACAAAATTCACGGCCACGTTTTCTTTTTCTCACATCACATTTAGAAACTCTCACATTTTGCAACAAATGTATTTTTATAGAATTCTCATTTGCTAATAAATCCATGTTAGACATCAGAGCAGAAGGACAGGTGCGAGAATGTGACTGGTGTATTACACTGTAGTGTGCAACTCCCACAGTGAAACGTGGTGGCTGAAATATTCGAGTCTGGGGAAGTTTTGCCCTCACTGCAAATGGACGCTTGCAGTGAAAGGATTTCATCCTGTAAAAGTAGCAGCCAAGGTTGTTGTGAGCATTGTCAACATGCTGGAATAACATGGGTAGCATGTTTTTGAACACATTTTTAATTTCGCTGCAGACCATTAAGTGGGGCACTGAAAGTATATTTATCAGATTTTCACTCAAACCATATGCTGATCTCCCTGTAAAACTGAGGTAACATTTCCTGAATTCTTATTTTGTATTTTGATCGCAAATTTAAATCCCCCACTTTCCATAATTTCTATTGGCGCTTGATCACAGAAAGGATCTGAGTGTAAAGAAACAACATTGTCGATTCCTAAAATAATCCACAGGGAACATTTATAGTTTTACATAAAGGGAAAAAAAAAAAAACAAATTGTAAATTTTCTTTCAACTTTTAGCTCCCACAGTGAACTAGTTACACATAGGGTTAACTCTTTCACTCTTATAAGGTCACTTCCTGTTTCAGCTTTCAATGCTACTTCAGCACTGTTGAAACGTTTTTTTTCACACTGTTTTTGACACTTGTGATTTGCAGGGAGGCGGGTCTTGCGGTTTCTAACACTCATACAGTCACTTCCCCCACTTCTACATTTCACACACACGCAAAACATGCACGAAATCAACGTGGCTCAAAATGGCACGAAATGCAACAGAAGCTGACTCGGTGTACGCTGCAGTCTATGGATCTGTTATAGCACTCGGACTTCCTCTCAACGCTCTGTCGCTATGGATTCTTCTTCGCCACCACGGCCTCAAAACGCCCAACGCTGTCTTTATGATCAACCTGTTGATCTCAGACCTCCTGCTCATCATCTCCTTGCCAATGAAGGTCTACTTTTATGCCACGCTCAGATGGCCTCTGGGAGACATGTCGTGCATCTGGTTCACGATGCTTTTTCGCAACAACATCCGCTCCAGCGCCGTCTTCATCACCTTCATCAGCGTGGACCGGCTGCTGGCCGTAGTCTATCCTCTGAAGTCGCGCACACTACGGACTTACTCCAATGCCTCAAAAGGAGCTGTGTTCGTCTGGCTGATTGTGGTGATTGTGAATATCCCAGAGAGTTTGCATTTTTCAAAACATTTGAACAACAAAACTTTGAATGTTTCCACCGAATGTTTTAATGAGAAGACTGACTTCTTTCCTCCAATAGCGTATTTTCAGCTTGTGTTACTCTTCACCCTGCTCTTCATCAATATTGTGTCCACAGCTCTGGTGTCTTTGACTCTAAGCAGACATTTGAATATCACCACAAGGATCAACAACAGAGTGAACGTCATGCTGATTTTTGCCATGAACCTGTTGATGTTCAGTATATTCTTCTTGCCCGTGTCCTTGACTGTTTTCTTTGTTGATAAACGATCTGCTCTGAATTGTCTCGCCAGTGTTAACTGCTGTCTGGATCCGCTGTTGTATTACTTCTCATTTGATGGTTTCTGGAAGAAAAAAGAGGACACAGACAGGTCCATCGAATAGTCATCGAACATGACCAGTCAGAGTTCTCAGTTACTTGTCAGACTGTTTTTTTCCAACCTGAGAAGGTTGTATGGGAAAATAAGAGGCCAGTTCTCAATAATCCGGTATCTAGTTTATCACTGTTTCTGTTTTCTCAGTGTATAAGCTGCTGTGGAAATGTAAATTAATGTGTAATGAGTTTTAAAAATATTAAATATTTGGCAAGCAAGCAATTATGCCAGAGTCTGTTTGCATCACTGATTTTGGTTGTCTTGAGGTATTTTGCGAAATAGATGTGCAAAGTGGGTTTTTTACTGTTTTAGGGTTTCAATACAGTCACAAATGCTTTACAAGCAGCCATGAACCACAGACTGCGATTTTTCCTCTAAAGATTAAGTGGAAATAACTTAAACTGACACATGCCTTTGATGGCTTTTTTGAGGCTGTAAGGATTGGTGTAGCTGCTGCTGTTGCAGAAAGTGACAGCTGTGCATGAGAGCTAAAATTTTCACATAGAATTATATGTGGTCGCCATGAATTGCTTGCAGGCAAAATCATTCAGATGCTCTAAGTTAGCTGAATTAATTAATTATTTTTATTAATTTATAAGGAAGAAAAAATCTTTACTTCCGCTATCATGTCATTTTGTTTTCTAGATGTGTGAATATTATTTAATATTTCATTCTGGCACTAAAACGCAGCCCTTATTTTTTTTTTAAGTTTGTTGTTTTGGGATTTATTTTTAGATTTATTATTGAAATCATGCTCTTAAGCTGATTACTAACAGGATCTTATTACAATCAAGCAGCAATTGACATATGTGGCAAGCACGTCAGGAACCTGCATGCAGGACATCTCCAGGTGACCACACGGTTGTTGGTGCTTTCAGTGCAGCGATATCAACTCAGAATCAGAGCTGATGCCTACCCCAACTATCACCTGGTATTTGCTGTCATTCCTTTATATACCCAGCAGATATGAAACATTTTCATTTTCGTGATAAAACATAATCCTCCTTCATTCTTGTTAGCTCTTCTTTTGTTTGCCTTTAACATCATTTGGCAGAGTCACGCGACTCTGGTTATAAATCCTTCCTGCAGCTGAGGCTGTGGTGCTTTTTTGTCAGCATCTCAGTACGGAGGTGAGCAAACTCCAGTCCTATGAGTTTTGGCAAAGAGTGTGTAGAGGGCCTAGATCTCTCTACGCATTCAGCAAATTGATCTAAAAAGGCTCTAGGTGTGAAACAATCCAGAAATCAAGTCCAGATTAGCACATTTGAAGTTATTGAAAGCTCACCACATGGTCATCTGTGTCCAGCATCAATTTACCTTAAACAGTTATTTGTTTTTATAACTAGGTTAGTAATGGAACAACGCTAAACCTCAAAAACCACTCTCTACATGATGTGTTCATCCTGTGCCATTTAGATGCTTTAGATGCTTGCTTTCCTGTTTCCTTTAACTCGTCTTTATTACATAGACTCTCTGTGTTGAGTGACTGGTAAAATAAATAAATGAAAATAAAAAGTGATATTTATGTTTTCATGTATTCAAACCTCTTTGACTGCAGCAGGCCATGTATCAGTTAATCGTTACCTTTTGTCTATTGGGAACCTGCTACGAGGAAGTTCCATCCTGTACGTAGCTCATGCTTAATGTGAAGTTTGCGTGTGACCTCTATCAGCAAATGAAAACTGAGAGGTTGAATGGAAAGTGTTATCCTACCTAATACAGCCTGTACCTCTTTCATAAAACATCAAATGGTTCAGAAAGCATCCGCTTTCTTTTCTTTACTTTATCTGTTCTCTGGTATTTCTACAAAATTAAATTATTTTTTCAATCAATTTTTTACAGCCTTTCTTTTTTTTCTTCCTTTTGTTTTTTTTCTTTTCTTTAAATATTGTCAAAGTACATGAATAATAGTCACAAATGTGTTCACTAAATAGAAGATATCATTGCTTTCCATAGGGGTGTTGATTGATTGGTTTGTCCCAGCATTAACGTGTATTTTTCTAGTTTCTATTGGGCTCTATTCTTCTCCCCTTGTACATGTGTAAATCAAGGTTGTGCTCATGTTTATTTGAAGCTCTCCATCTGTAAGTGGCTGATACGCCAGATCTGAAGGGATGGTAGGCTCTGACTGGGGCATGAATGTGTGTGCAAGGTCTGGTCACGGTCAGCTGACCCTCCACCCCCAAGGTGAAAGAAAAGAAACAACAACCAGAAAACCACATGCAGACACACCACATGTACTACAACACACGTGCACACCACACATACAAACACATGTACACACCATACATACACACAAACAGACACACACACACACACACCACACATACACACCATAAATACACACCATAAATACACACAGACAGACCACACCTACACACCACAGATGCACACACACACATCATACACACCACACACATAGAAGCACATATTCATCTCTGTTTGTTTCTCTATCACATATCCCACACACACATACACACACACCAGCACAAACACATTCATGCCATAAAAAGTACCCTAAGCAGGTACATTCAGGTCGGCAAGCCTCCTCTGCCAAGGCCCACAAACAAGCCTGCTGTGCTGCAGCCAAGTCTCCCTTGGACCAGAGGAGGACTGCTATTCAAATGCAGCAGCAGCTTTAGTGACTGTGGAGAGTCACGCAGAACAAAGAGCCAGAACCGAACCAAAGGGGGGCGGAAAGGAGGAAGAGACAAAAAGAAATGCAGGGCTACCGAAACACCAATGAGCAGACAAAGGCTATCTTCCTTGAATGTGCAGGAAGTGGCTCCATCGAATCAAGTTAAACATTTTTCTTTTCTGTGTCACAACAGTCAGGGGAAAATCCCATTCTACAAGGTTCTCAGTGGCTAAAGCACTAGATCCCATTCTCTGTGTTCTAAGTCATTTTATTGTATCACTCACTCATTTGGATAAACAGTTCGTGACAGCTCAGTTAGAAAAGGACTGAACAAGTCCGGCTTCTTTGGAAGGGCTGCCAGGAGAACGCCTGAGTGGAACTGTCTGGCCCAAATGCACGGTGCAAGATTTGGTGAAAAGCAAACACATCATATCAGCACAAGCTACAGCTTGGGCCAACCTCGATCATGCGACATCACAATCATCCCAAGCACAGCAACAAATATACAACAGAATGACTGAAAAATAATAGGTGTTGGGATGGCCCTGTCAACTGAGTTTTGATATTTTTATTTTTTTCCTTTTAATTCAAGTGCAGCAGCAGTGCTGAATGTAAGCAGTCTACTATCTGATCTATTGGCAATAACCGATTGCGTCAGTATTAAGAATAAATAAGCACATTTATTCACATGTTTGTGTTTTAGAGGCCTGACTTCAGGAGACGA
>VUQR01022762.1:35292-57540 GCA_015108515.1 Hemichromis elongatus | reverse complement strand
GTTTGTGTCTCTTCCTGGTTTTATATCTAAGGTGAATGTACGGGCGATCATGGCTCAAAGAGTTGGCAGTTCGTCTTGTAATTGGAAGGTTGCCGGTTTGAGCCCCGGCTCCAACAGTCTCGGTCGTTGTGTCCTTGGGCAAGACACTTCACCCGTTGCCTACTGGTGGTGGTCAGAGGGACCGTGGCGCCAGTGTCCGGCAGCCTCGCCTCTGTCAGTGCGCCACAGGACAGCTGTGGCTACAATGTAGCTTGCCATCACCAGTGTGTGAATGGGTGGATGACTGTAAATGTAAAGCGCTTTGGGGTCCTTAGGGACTAGTAAAGTGCTATATAAATACAGACCATTTACAATTTGTAATAACTACTGAGCCCTAATACGGGGCCGCTAAACTGAGCTGTACACCTACAAAACACACTACTGAAACCAGCTGCTGAATAATGTGCCACCGAAACAGCCCTGATCCATCGAGGCATAGATACCATTAGACCTCTGACAATGTCCTCAAGGAACACCTGCCAGGACTTTAGCAGAAGATCCTTGTAAGTACTAGGATAGAGCATCAAGACCTAAAATCTGAGGGATGTGGAGGCCCAGTCAACTTCTTGAATTCTTTGTTGTGTCATAACAAACAGGATGTACTGTCAGCATGAAGACTAGTTCATGGTCTGCAATTTCATTTGGGGGGTGTATGTCAGAGTAACATGAATTCTTCAGCAAAACATCACATAGGTCATCATTAATGACTGGGTGTGTGTCAAAATTTAGTGAGGGTGATCTCTGACTATACAGCTTATTACGTATACCATTGGAAAACCCTGGAACCTTTTCCAATGGTTGTCAAACAACGTATTTATTGATATATATTGAGGTGTCAAAACTTGTCATTAACGGTGCAGAGGAGGTCATCAAATGTTAGGAAAGAGTAAGGAGTAACATTGAATTCATAGATTCTTTCCAAATGAAACAACTTAAGGTCGGACATAAAAGTTTAGTAGTCTACATAAATTAGTTTAACGGTCGCATTAAACTCTTAAACTCAGAAAGTTCAAGAAAAGATCCTGGAAAGGAATATATACCTCAAGAATGTAAACGCAGTGAATGAAGGGAGGTTTCATCCACTGAAGCACCAGATCAGTACAAAAAAAAAAAAAAAAAAAAAAAAAAAATCAGTGTTGAATATAAAACCTAATGTAAAATGAGTGAGGGGGAAAAAAACCCTTCAATCCTCATGATGTAATTATCTTGAGGAACCCCCAACTCTCAATACCATTCTTGCCACAGTCAAACAATATGGTGGCGTGAGGAGGCTAACGTATGCTTTCAGAAGGATGGAGCACAGTACGGTTACAGCTCAGATAACCAGAGATCAGTGAAAGCGAATGCCTGTGGAGCAGAATCACATGCAGGGGAAATGGAGCTGCCGGGTAATCTTTAACGCCCGATCAATATGGATGACTGGTCTTAAAGGGTGGTCAATGGCGCTGGCTGGATGTAATAAGGATCAATTGGCTAGCTCCAGGAAACAGTTGATTGTTTCAATTCCAGACAAATGGCACCCAGAATTACTGTTTAAGGCTAACATGCTCACTTGAGTAAAGCGCACTGCCAACAGAACTGCATAAAACCATGTTGGCCATGAACCCAGAAATGCTCAGTTAAAAATGCTCCGTTTTTTACATGTTTGAATAAAAACAGCACTTTGAATTAGGAAGAGGGACCAGACAAACTATTTACACTTTTCACCATACTCCAAACCCGATATTTCCATTACACAGTAGAATTTCCACCCCCACCACCAAAGACAATTTTCTTGTAATGTTCATGTTTCTAAGAAAACAATACGATACTTTCCTTGAAATCGATTCGAGACATGTTGAAGTAATCAATAAGTCATTTCAAGGCTGCTTGTTTGGTGTTGGGAGTTGTGTGGTTCGGTGGGTGAGCGGGCACAGGAGTTATTGGCTTTAAGAGCCAACAACTTCCTCTTTAAAGCCACAATTTAAGTATACATTACCATTAAATCAATGGGGACTTTAGACAGAAGGCTAAAAATGAAGTGGACGGGTCAAAGACAGCAAATACTGAACCGGGGCTGGTGTTCTGTTTTCTGCCTCAAACACTTTCGGCCTGCTCAATCAGTGCATTATCACAACACTCCAACATTTAGGTACACGCTGACATTATGTTTGCAAGTAAAAGACTGGATTGTAGAATTAACAAAAACATATGGACAAATGTCTCGAAGGGGTTTGTTAGTACACTTAACCTTTTGTCAATGGCAGGAATTAAATATCACCAGGAGGAGTAATGGGTGCACAGTGAGGTTGAGAAAGATAAATTCTCCAGAACGTTTTACAGTTGTTTAGGTCTACAAAGCAAGACAGGCTGCACAACCACACACACACACACGCACACACCTATTAGCTTATGAAATCTGGATCAGTAAATGAAAGAACAGCTACACACACAATCTGGTATTAATTGCCTTCAGAAGGAACAGATGTTCACCAGCATTCAAGGCAGCTCTACTTGACCTTTACATAAAACCAGCCTTGATGTTAAGAGGACTCGGTCACAATTATGTGGGATGTGTGTGTAGGAACGATCGCTGTCATGTCTTATCTGACTCAAATACGAAAAAAAAATCAAGTGTCTAATTCATTAAAGAGTCTTTACTCTGACCTCTACTGTCTCTTGTCCTAGAAGAGTGGTCAGTCATGAAAAGTGTTTAATTACCTCATGTCAGTGAGGCTTCATTTTCAGCGCTGGCAACTGCCTGATTGATCTGTGTAGTTTAATTTTCAAAGTTATGCTGAAAGACCAACGTGCACGTGGTTGAGTGAAGCCAATCCTGGCTGGCAGAGAGTGATTGTAGCTCCAGAGGACATTGCTAATCAGAGCTAGGAAGGGTGTGTAAATAAAGCAAAGCTTTTAAGCTTTTACAACAACTCAATGAGGAAAACCTCTTTCGAACCAGGACCATATATTGCAACCTATGTAATACTGGTACTGCACTTAGTTAAAACACATTCATTGCTTCTAGATACCTCAGTGGCAGGGGTAATCTTTACATTCATTCTATAGTAATAATCACCAAAAAAAAATCCTGATTCGGGCATGAGGAATCTAGCATCTGATCTCAGAATGAGGGTAGGGGGCTGTCTGTCTGTTTGTCTGTCTAAACAATCCTGCACCACAGAGTCTCATTGAACAGAAAGGACTCCAGAAAGACACGGCTTACGTCACAACAAAATTCCGTACACTGTATTTTTTGAACCCACTGACTAATAAATGGCTGTTGTTTTTCTCTCCGCAATTATGGTTACCATTTGATTTATTGACCGTTTAGTGTTATGTAACAAAGACCACCCGCAAAAGCTACACCATAAAACAACACAACTCAAAACAACCATTTGGAAAGACTAACATTAACATTATTTAAGATAGTAAGTCTAAAATGCAAACTCACGACACAGTACTGCATTACCTCATGATCCTCACTTATTTTATAATTAAACTGATTTAAATAAGAGTCATATAGGTATGTGATATCAAATGACATGTAAAATGTATATAAAAGTAAAGAACCCAGATAAGACTTATGGCCAAAAGCATTTTAAATTAACAGTAATTCAAATCAGTCACACACAAAAAACCCAAACATTAAATGCTCTTTATGCTTGAAACATTTAGCATATGTTGCCTAACCGCGCTCATAATCCTAAAGCACAACAGTCCCATTACTTATGGCAAAGTTGATTTACAGACTCTTGAGCACTCCGCACCCCTCTATCTAGCTGGCTTGCAACCTGTATAATATCTCACTTATACCACTCTTGAAGTACTGTGCTCTAGCCAAAACACACATCAACCATACCAAATATGAATTATAGAGTGCTGTGCCAGCTTGACCCTGAAAAACTGAAGGCCAAAGAGGACTCCAGCGCTCAGACTGATCCAGCCTCCCATGACAGGTGGATATAAAATGGATGTGAACTGCCTGGTGAGAGCGAGCAGCTGAAGCAAGGGTGTCAAAATTAAATTACCCGGGGGCCATGGACCAGGTTGTATTGCCAAAAACTGTAGTCATGTAGGCTTCGATTATAAAAGAGCTGTCTGTAAAACTAGCTTCTCAATATGACTGTGCAAGGTAAAAATGGATGATTTTACCTGTGACCACTAAACCAACTTATAAGTTAGGAATCACAGGGTAAAATGATCAGAGAAAAGGTTAGAGAACAGACAATTTGTTGCTTCTCATGCAGTGCTCAGCCGCTGTCTGGGTAACAAACCCCTCTTACTATGTAGAAATGGGGCAGTAATGAATCTTAACACTGAAAACCATATTTTTATCCAACAAACAAATATCTGTGACTTTTACTGAGAAATGATCAGGTACAGGGATGAGACGGACATGACAAATTGCCTCCAGATAAATGGAAAGAAGATGAATGTCCAAAATCTCAAGAGATGTGCTAAAAAAACAAACAAAAAAAACAACTAAACTGTGTGTCTGAAATAAAGTTAAAGCAGTCCACTCAGAGCTTTATTAAAAGTGGCATATATGTGACAAACCTCACCCTTAAGGAATTTTTAACACATGAATGGAACATGCTTTCGCTCATTTTCCTTCTAGCCTCGGCAAGGTAATGTCTAGTCCGGGGCTGCAGCGCATGTGTGAATGCAGCTCTAGTTTGGAGGCCAATTACACAGCTGGTTGGATAATACCAAGGAACAGGTGAACGGTCGTTGTTTTTGGTCTGTGGACAACTTACTGCAAAGATACAGCCTCTATCTGCCTGTGACCACTGGCTAGGACAAGGTGCCGTGAATAAGATTAATTTTAGGAAATGGTAGTGTTTTATTTTGAGGGCAGCCAGTGCCCTCTTGGGTAGAAAGGAGTGGGTAGGAGGGGTGCAGGCATGTTGCCCCCGGTGGTGTTCGGCTAAACAAACAGAGGCCCAGCCACATGTGAAGCTGCCAACTTGCCTGCCAGCGGACTGTCCTCAACAGGGCAGACCTGGCAACCATTATCAAGGCTGACTTTGGCTCTGAGCCACAACTGAAGTACCGAGGTATTTTCACATGCCTGGCATTGTGTGCAAGTGTGCTTAGACATCAGTAAGCATGTGCTGGTCTAGACACTGTGTGGGCACTAAAGAAAGCACAGCCTGGCTCATGTGTGTGTGTGTGTGTGTGAGAGAGAGAGAGAGAGGGAGAGTGTGTGTGTAAGTGAGGCGTTTCAGCCCCTTCTCTATTAATCAATTGAGTGCCAAGGGCAAGGAAACAGCAGCACGTGTCATGACTCGACTCGCACACATTAAAAGCACCATCGGACTGGAAGACAAAAGGAACAAGAAATACGTTAACGCTTATGTCCAAGGAACACAGACCCCAGGCCACCACAGAAAGTATGTGCCAGAGCTCACTAAGTCACATCAGACCCTTTGCATTTATCTGAACCTATTCAAGATGAGTTATAAACTTTCCCTTTAGTGCATAAACTCAATTACTTCCATCATTCAAATCTGGGCCTCAGGACAAATAATATCAAATTATAATAGGATATGATAACTTTGTAGTCATGTATATTGCAGCACTCAGCTTTCCAAGTCTTATCTACACTCCCAAACAGCTGTGCTGAGTTTTTTCTGTAGCTAAATGTCAAGGGAAGTACAAAAGAAATCTATCGACAGCCCAGACAGCTTCATCTGTCTTCCTAATTAATACAGAGAAGGCATCAGGAGGAGGGGAGGGTGTTTGAGATTGTCACTCACTCTCTTTCCAGACCAAGGGCAAGAGAAAAACACTTCAATGTGGACACCTTCCTTTAAGTGAGCCAGAACTCTCACAGTGATTTAGTATCTGAAAGATGTTATTGGCTAAAGTGTGAACTAGTTAAAGGTCGTCTTTTTTCTGTTTGGTTTGTTTCTTTGTGCACACTGTTTGTCTCTTATGTACCAGTTCTCACCTTGTTTAGAGCCTCAAAGTTGCTCTCAGGCCTTGATGAAAACAAGCAGATGCTGCCTGTCTGTGTGCTTGTGTAAAAGCTAGAGCTACTGAGAAAAATAAAGACTCCTACTGCTTTTCTCTTCAGTATCAGACTTTCTAACACGCACCAATGAAAGGTATGAAAAGGTATAGCTGTCTTCAAACAGACATACTGAAAAAAACAAAACATATCTGTGAGCACTTTAAATTTTTAAATACTTACTTTTTCTCAAAACACAAGCCCCTTCAGTTACTCATCTAAAAAAGAAATGACCAAATACTATAGAATAAGGACTGTTCTTGCCCACAGGGAGAGCTTGGGCCTGAAAAGCAGAGCTGAAGAGTAGCGAGATGACATCATCTTTCACTAATATGAACCTGATTGCTTTCGGTGTCTGGGGTGAGAACATACAGAAAGTTGGCTGGCAAACAATGTTTAACTTATGTGATTTGCTTTAATAACACACACACACACACACACACACACACACACACACACACACATACAGTATCTAGATATATGGTCAGTAATCACTGTCCTACTTTATGGAAACATTTAGTCCATTTTATCAGCCACACTCACAGCGGTTGCTGTAAATGTGCTAAGAGTAAGACTATGAGATGACATAAGCTGCACACAAAGTAATGTCAGGCCCAGGCCTATCTATTTCAGTAACACTAACTGTTATGACAAGAGACCCCTTTGACTTTGGATTAGCTCATCAAAGCTTATATGATCTGCATCACTTGCAAAAGCCACACAATAACCACTTGTACTGTAAAAACAACTCATGACCTTGTTTAACTTCTTTCATGCCAAGCATATATTTGTCTTTTTCACTAATGTTCAGCTGTCAGCTCCAATCACTTCTTATTTCTCAGCTTTTCCAGCTCCACGACAGACTTCACATACCACATTGGTAAAAGCAGCAACATTTCTTCCCATCTTCAAGGTTATATAAAGAAATACCTAAACGGCTGTCTTTCACCCTAACCAGGCTCTGATAATCATAAATGAAAAGGACAATATGCAAGAGAAGAGAGAGAAGTGGAAGGGAAGACACACAAGAGAAGGCCTGTCCTGTGATGACTTGCTGTTTCTGCTCAGCATTTTGGAGGGGGAACTACAGGTAGGATGATTTGCTTCCTATTGGATATGCATTTATATCTAGCTCATGTGAAACTGTACAGCTATAGCTGCAGCCATGAGAAGAAACTGAAATTAAAGCCACTGTTCTTCTGCTGTGTTTGTTGAACCAGGCAAAAGATGAGGTAATTGCTGTTTTGAAATCAGAGAAGTCAGATTCAGGTCTACTGAGGACCCACTATGGTTTCAGCAGACAGAACATGGTGCTTCATGCCCTGTGGAGAGACTCCCTCTGGGCACAGCAGGACCACTTGCAGGATGTGTACGAAAGACCTAATGCTGAGGTACTAACTGCCAACAGTAAGAAACTAGACACCATCTGGAGCAGACAATCAAATTTAATGAGATGAATGCATTATTGTCTGCCAAAAGAGTGTCTACTACTGCTGCATCATTGCACACATTTGTTAAATTGTAGTACAGGTGTTGTATGTTATGAATCCATCCTTCTGCCATGGTAAATCTGTGAGTGAGCACTTTTTTGATTCATTTCTACCACAGTAAAGTGGACTAGGTGGCAGCAAAAATCTTGAAAGAAGCTCATCAAAAATGTCTACTACTATAATATGCACACAATATCTCTCGTTGCTTTTACAGTAATAACAGCTTTACTGATCAGATTTACATGCTATGTTGCATTTTGTAAGAATGAATGTTTGTATTGTGCATTTGGCCCTAGCTCAACAGCAAGTCAAGGTAAACTAAACTTTTACTCTTCGTACCCATTTTGCCCCCCCCCCAGCTCAAACACTTGGTGGAAGCCCATGAGCATTCCTCAAAACAGATGATGAAGCAGCTTCAGGAGGTTACCCGCTCTCAAACTGAGGCTCTGCACAGGCTGGAGGAACAAGAGAGAAGCCACAGGGCTTTGATCCACAAGAGCAACAGCCTCACCACTCTGCTGAAACGGGACAGAGAGAGGTTTGTGCAGCAAACCCAACACATGCACACGCCTAAGCAAAGACAACACTGATATTTTATATTTATACTCCCATGCTGGCCTATACTGCGGCTAGGCTTATAAAAATATCAACCAATTCCTTTCAGGACGAGAATGTTACAGCTAGCTAGGAGAGGCTAAGGGATTAAAGTATTTCAGTACACTGGAATAAGACCTGATGGGACAGACCTGAGCTCTGATGTATACTTGTCAAGGCTTAAATTCTTGTAGTCTATGTTGGTCTGTAAAGTTCTTCATGGCAGAGTGAGTGGTTGCTCAGTATCTCAGCACACACACATACACACACACACACACACACACACGACATTAAGACAGTACTTAGGAGTTACTCCACTCAGACAGTCCATTACATTCTGGACTTGGTTAGACTTTGTGGCCAACCTGGCTCAGTTCACTCCCCCTTGTAAACACATAAACATGCACTCACTTGCAATTACACGTACAGGCTAAATTGGCACTCTCATGCCCAATTCAACAGCACAACACAGTACAGGCCAAAGGTTTCTTCTAAACTAAGGAAATGTGCTGAGGGTTTGTTGGTGGGTAGAAATGTTCCCTTACCAAATGGAGACCGCATTTAGCTGTGGCCTACGGGTGAAGCTAGGTCTAACATGAAGGTGGTGACTGGTTCTCCTATGCAATTTAAAGGTCGTTTTGTCGAAGTTCCTGGTTGTCTCGGTTCATGTACCACCAACGTCCACTCTGTAATCTAGCTGTGTAAAGACTGGACCCGCACTGGGCTTGCAGCCTTGGAAGGAGACTAGTTGTCTGCTTCTGAATGCCAAACTGAAAAAAGGCTTTTACTGATCCACCACAGGCATATATGCAATTAAAGACCAAAAATAGTCAGTACCAGTAGAGTGATTAAGTTCACTAGAATTCTCTCTTTTCAAAAACAATGTGGAAAGCTTAAACATATTCACTTAAAGAGTCTGTGGTTCATCTTGGCCTAATGATGATTAATACATGAGTAGGTGGCATGTCTGTGGTGTGTCTGTAGCCCTGTGTGACGCATTTATTCCTGAGTGTTCATAACGTACAGGTTCTTTCATCTCTTTGCCTGCTCTCCTTTCTAAATATCTCAAATATCATTCTTCATTAAACAATCTAAAGCACAAGCTGACTGAACACACACCTACGCTTTCTTAAAAGAATGATCTTAAAAGGAGGAGTCCATAAAAAAGGAGAAATATCTTGCTGCCTCTCCAATGAGTCCCTCGTTCTGCCATGTTTTTGCCCAAATTCCACTGCCATGGTGAGCAGCTAGTGCTTGTAGTCCTTGTTCTCATCTGCAGCATCTGTGGGACGGTAGAGCTTGAGCTCATTCATCTGCAGGATCAGACTCTGGAGAAGTAGGCGAATGATGCTGGAGGGCCACGACAACAGTGAGATAGGTCAGCAAGCCAGTTGGCAGGGAATGACGTGATGGAAATTATGAGTGTGAGTCACCAAATGTTCTTGGCCAGGAATTAAAATACCTGAATATACTGTCCAACTAAAGTCTGTGTGGGAAACACTGGTTGTTGGCTGGTTCACTTCCTACCCTCTCTTTTAGGCTCCATTTATCAGTTAAAAAGAATACTTGACTGTTTTGATAATCGATTAAGTGTTTCAGTCTGCTTTTAGGCAAAATGCCAAATTCTACCTTGTAAAAATCTTCTGAATTTCAGGAGATTTGCTGCTTTTCCTTGACAGTTAGAAGGTATTGCACTCATTTTCACAATTTTGTAGCATTTTACAGCATTACAATTTTACTCTTAAAGCTGCAGTGGTGTCACCACAGTGGGTAGAGACGGATATTTGATTTAATGCAGATTTTATGCCGGTTCTTAATGCAACTCTGCCATTTATCCACACTTGGAATTGGCACTGGGATCCCCTGAGGACGGGTTTTCTGTCTCTGGCTGGTCTTAAACTAGGGATGTTTAACATGTTAGGTATCTGTCCATTCACACAATTTAAATAAATAGAATGCACCACTAATATTATTTCCAAAATACATTTATTCCAAGGGGAAAGTTTGTCTAAAGTGCACAGGCTTCTGTTGCCCTTCTTTGCATTCCTGACTGCACTTCAGCTTCTTTGAGCTTGGCTTAAATAGGTTTGAGCCGAGTTAAATCTTGCATTTATCCTCTGGGTAAACAACATAAGGCACATGGTGATACGCTTGTCCCTTTCATCTCTTTCCCAGTCCTGTCTTTTTTTTTTTTTTCCCGCTTCTTGCATCGCAGATGCCTAAATATTTAAATGAGAATTTCCACTCTTACTTCAAATCCTCTTCAACTATCTTTCAATCTCACTCTGTTTCTTCTCAAAGTATATGCTTCAGGCCAAGACAGCCACACAGCCTGGCTAAAAATCGGCACCCCTCGCTTTTTTTCCCCCTCATTTCCCTGGAAAAGTAGCTCCATCAGGTGCCATATGCTGAACAGATGACTTGTTTTAGTCTTAATTTAATACAGAAAATTCAAAACACATCATATCACCACTTTGCGCAACAATATGTGTCGAAGGATGATTACATCTTCACGTCAATATGCCATTGTAGCAATCTGGCTGTTCGAACGCCAGCTATCAGAACATGCTCTAGGACTGTGCGTGTTTTCTATGGTTTATTACTGGGCTGACAGCATCTCAGCATTAACCGCACACACATGTTCAACATACAAGGGACACCAATGCTCTCATCTGTCCATTTCAGTTCAGAATCACAAACTCTTCATAGACTTTACCCAAAATCCACAAAGCACTCTTAGAGCTATCATGTTTTCACTTTACAACTGATGTGGCTTTCTCATCAATACATCATCAGTGAGCACTACAGATGTAGGAAAGGAATGCACATGACCTAAAAAGGATTATTTAAAACAGCCCTATCAGGCTGTACACTTCAGTCCTTTGGGTTAAATTCTCAAGTCAGCTAAAATACTTATATCCTGACATGTTTATTTCATACGCTAAAATGGGACAATGCATACATATAATTGTTCCATGTTTATCATCTTAGTTTAGGGTGTTAGTTTATATTGTTTGCAAATTAGCGCTACAGTTGTTCCCCCTATAGCGCTGATATTTCTTTTCCTGTGTGGAAATGCCAAGGGAGGAGGAGACTAACCAGACGAGAGAGCTGGACAGCCTTACTCCGTGAAGTCAAATTAGCATAAAAGAGGAACTAAAGTCAACCTGAGTATCTGGTACAGTTTTGGATTTCTTCCTTCGTTCTTTGTTTTTCTAATCATTTAGTCCATTTTAGCATCATAATAACATCCGTCACCAAGCTAAAACTGTGGCCTCGGGTTTAAAGACGCTGATGTGTTTTCCAGCTGCGGCACACTCAGCTGTACTCACTGTTTAGGTGAGTACTGGGAGTCCTCCTGGGATGGTGGCTCTTTATCACCTGCCCGATGCCTTCGAATTTGGCTACAAAATTTACAAAAAGTAATAGAAGCAAGATCAAGCCTGGGGCAAAGTTCAACACACACAATAAACAGGGTTAAATTATCGCCAAGAAAGTAAACATGTCTTTCAGTTCAAGGGTTCAGGCTAGCAAGGAGAGGCAAACCCTGGTTTTCTCTGTGGAAGGCCCTGCATAAACCCTTGGGGACTCTGCATTGTTAGTCTACATACCACATGTAGACCTATTTAGTAAACTTCAAGCGTCATCATTGCAACAGAAGCCACAGGAGGGTAAAACGTTGGTCTGCTGCACTACAGCCTGGATGAAACCAGCATTCAGTCTAAAACTGAGGCTCAACTATCAATCTCAACCCCTTTTTCAGGACTCCAGCAGAGAAAATAAAAGGCAGGCGGGGGGGAGGGTGATATCCATGTAATTGGCACACACTGTCCAGTCCCTTTTCTTAAACAGCTTGACTCCAGACGGTGAAACTGTGATCCCATTAGCGCTAGCATCAGAGCAGAGCCTTGGTGCCCAGTCAAAACAATGCATCTTAGCTGGTTAATCCAGCGTCAGCCTCATATGTAAAATGTCTGTAGACAAAAGGAGTTGTTTGATAAATTACTATTAAACACAACTGGAAAGGAACTGAATACCCTCTTCTGTTTTTAATTTTATTAATTTAACACTGGCTAAAATGTAATTGCACTGACTGCCAACTCAACACAAAGACTTGAAGTTTTCACAAAGAGAGGGAGAGAGGAATCTTTGTATTTCACATTTTCTTTCAAGCCAAGATTTTTAGGTCATACTGAAAACTCTTTAACTAATGAGGTATTGCATTGCACGGTCAATAAACAAAAGATTTTCAGAACTCTATATAACATACATGCAACAGATGTGCAGTTGCATATGAGAGCAGTGGCCATCCTTGTACAACGTTTTATTGTTGTATGAATAACTGAACATGTATTACCTGAATTACTTGAGAACCAGGACAACGCGACACAGTACACATGGCTGTGCCAAAGCAGAAACCTGCAGATGTTCTGTTTGTCCCTCACTCAAACGCATTCACCATCTGCCTGCTCAGCCAATGAAGTGTCAGAAGATGTTCATAAGTTATTAGGAGTCTGGCAGTGAATCAACTCAGAGAAGAAGCACTGCCCTGATCACGAGATGAGGGGCCCATTTATTAGCTATACTGAGCAGATGAGGTCAGTTTAGTCATACTTTCAATTTTATTAAACATCCTGATAAATGAAGGGAAGAAAGCCAAGACCGACTGACTGACCGGCTGCTTTTCTTAATGTACTTTCAACGTGCCATTTATATGACCGCTCTTAGAAAAAAGAAGGATTTGTCAAATGTGACAACTTAAAAAAACAAAACGAGAAGAAATAGAAAATTGTTTTCTTAGCTCCTATTTTCATGTAGGGGCACAGAGTGCTACTCTCTGATAAGAGACATATTACATATCGGCATTTCGTGTGCGTGTGCATGCTCCCCCTCTCCAAATACAAGTTTTCAAGACTTGGATGAAACTTGTAATTGAACACAAGTGATGGAAATGCTTCCTTCTCTGTGTAAAAGAGAACCTGGTGAACTCTGATATGGGAGTAGGTATGTGCATAGATATTCAAGGAATGAGGAGGATTTCTCTCTCATGAGAGAAATATATCAAATCTCTCTTTCCTGGCAAAATAATAAATAAAATGCAAAACAAAAGCAATGAAACTGGCCTGGTTTTTGTTCATTTCAAAATTACTTAAAAAGCTTTTTAAAATTTTGATTAAAGTGTTGTGATTTCAAAGCATACCAGAGCATAACAGGCCATATTTGACAGGGAACACATTCTAATATGACAAAGATACTTTAAATAGCCAATAATAAATCACCATAGGTGTCTCAACTTTGACCAACCATTTCCTGTGACTCCACTCGAAAATCCACACATTTGGGTAAAATCTTTTCTTCTAAGGGGTTTCAAGTAAGGTGTGAAATTTTAAAACTTGGAAAACTCACTTTTCAACTTAATTTAATAATCAAAATGCAGAAAGTTCAACACTAAAATATCAAATGAGAATAAAGGAAAATAACTATAAATCTCAGACCCAGGAAGAAAGCAAAAAAGACAACAAGGCTGTGTGTGTCTTAGGTGGACATTTCATGGAATTTTTCACAATAAAATTCTGCTTGTGTCACATTAATTAGCCAGTGGCACAGTACAATTTATAACGAGCACTGTACACCAAACAAGTCTGATGACTCATGAACTACCCGTGCTTTACGCTGCAGCATAGATTTAGCTGCTGCCATTTTATCAGCTACACTTTATTAAAAACACAGCCTAAGACAAGAGGTCTATTAAAAAAAAACAAAAAAAAACAAGAAGACGAAGAAAAAAGTTACAATTTATGCAATTAAGGGTAAGCTAATTATTATAAATGCCACTCAGTGTTTTAATAAAACATGATAATCTTCCTCAACAATAAGTAATCACCATTACAAACCAAAAACAATTAGAAATGTTATCAACCGCAGCTATCTATGCCTTTAGAACAGGGAGCCACAGTTGCATGAAGCAATTAAGGGATTAAAGCAAATACCAACCAGGCACAGATTACAGCCTTACATCACCAAGTTATGCAACTTGTAGAGTCCGTTATAAGGTTGTGTCTCTAAATGGAAGACGTTCACATGTTAAACTATGACACAAGTGATTTGGGATAGATCCTCTGCTGACAGAAACAGATTAAATATTTTTTGTGCATTACACACACATTGCATGTGTGATTTTTTGTGAACATAAATATCTAAAAGGTGAAATTTAAGTGCATCTTTTTGGCTGTTTTTTAAATTCTTGTGAGAATGCCTCATGGGGGAAAAGGCCTTTTTTATTTGAGGCCTACATGAGTTTGCTTGACAAAAGGAAAAAAAGAAAATACCACCGCAGGTTTATTTAGCAGTGAAAAACTTTAACAAGGAGACGTTGCAAATAAATGCTCCCAAAGAGGCGCGAAACCTATATTTTTTGTTTTTCTGTTTCGCACTTTCAGCACTACCATTTGTAAAGCTTAAATATTAACACCTACCTCCTTTCCAATTATGATCTTTGTCTTTCCTGTGACAGATGAGACTAACTGCGAGAAGAGAGAAGTATAACCAGGCTATACTGAGCACACAGTTGAAGACTTGAGTAACCAAAACGAAGACAAAGATAAAGTGAAAGTTGATGATTGCATGAGAGACGGATTCAAAAAAGACTCGCATTTTTTATAACTAGAAGCAAAAATGTAGGAAGAGAAAATAACTCAGAAAAGAGAGAATGTGGTGAGGACAGAGAAAGAGGAAAAAGAGGGACATATGGATGCAATTGAGGGCCGATGAACTGATGATGTCATCTCCCAGTCAGGTTATCGGGCCCCAGGCAAAGCTGCTACAACTCACAAAACATGTTTTTTCTTCTTGAAGCATATTCAAACTCCAAGCACACGACATAAAAACTGGTCTGCATGCTTCTGGGACACGCCAAGTCAGGTTAAGCATTTATGTAGCATGGTTAACATGTTCGCTTCAACTAATCCTACAGACTGAGGGTGTTATCCTTTCAGATTGAATGGCGATTGAGGATTTTTCTTTGCACACACACACACGCATGCACACACACCTTCCCATTAGCCTCTTTGGCATTGCTTCACAATGACCTCATCTGCAGTGGGCTGAACTCCAGAAAAAAGGCACACATAAACACACATGTTCACACACACGCGCGCGCACACACAACACACACAGAAGTAGAGCCTGTACAGTCCCATATAAGGACTTGCTGATGATGTAATGGGCGCCACTGACTGCGAGAGAGTCTCAGTGTGCGGAGCACTTCTCATAATGTTTGGTTTTCCGGATGGAACGTCCACATCACTGAGATCTCTGGGAAAGGGAGAGGTAACAGAGTGGAGGCAATTTCTACTTTGAGGATTTTGTCTTTAAAAGAAAAACAAAAGGACACAGGCCAGCTGAACTGCACAGGTAGGAAGGAAAAAAAAATTGTACAGCAAAAAGATGCAGACATGCATTTGAAACATTTCCCACTTTAAAACCTGATTTACAACTGCAAGATAAGCTGATAAGGATAAAGTAACTGTTGGCTAATTCTACACAGATTAAACAAAGAGATTGCTTTGCAACAGAGCTGTTCAAACGGTATCCAAGCTGTTGATTTAAACGAAGAAAATTACTTTGAGGATTTTGCAAATTTGCAATTTTTTGCATTTAAAAAGGAATCAACACAATACTCAAAGTCACGAGAAACATTATAACAACTCATCTTGTGGTAAAAGTGAATGATCTTAAAAGCGAGTTCACAACCATCCATTTGTTCCACTTACAGCTCTATTTAAATTGCACTAATTAAACTCGCTCAAGCCAAACTCTGAGATTAAAGTTGTAAGAGAAACATCTCAGTCTCGTATTTGACACTTAACATTAGTAACCCAGCATTTTTTTTTTTTTTTTAAATTCAACAAAAAAACTTAAAGACAATATCGAGAATCTGGAGAGCTAAATGTCTGGACTGCACTGTCACTGTTTTCGCTGTGTGCTCGTTTTAAAACATTCTGCTATGTGAACTGTGAATATGCCTCTAGAGTGCAAATAACATGACACAAACAGTAAAAAAATACACCAGCGACAGATCCCATTGGAGTATATGCCTCATGCAGTAAGATGACAAAATACACAGTATGAATCAATGCTTGTACAGAACTCGTGCGCATCTGGGGGAATGTGAGGAGTGACAGCGCTTGGTAAAAGTAGCTAGTCTGTAATTACTTTAAGAACAGAGGGGAATTCCTGACTCTCTTTAGCTTAAAACGGGGTTTACATTTGAGGTGCAGGAAGGAGGGTGATTGGATGCAGCATTGAGGGTACTCAAGGGTAAAGAAACTTCTTAATTAACAAATACTCCCTGCCAAGGGACCATCTGCCATGTGAGTCAAAACACCCCACAGAATGGCTGTTGCTTTGAAAGAAACACACGAACATAAAGAAGTACACACATATGTCCTCATGTTGTAAATTTCACAGGAATACACAGATGTGCAAGGAAAAAAAAAGCCTACTTTGCTTCTGGGGGAACCTGAGTAGGCAAGAAACTGTTATTCAGATTCTTCTGAAAAACAAAATAAATGTTTATGCTGGAAATACACAACTTAGGACATTTTGTGAGTTCAAGAGGTTAGCTGTAAACTAAAAAAGGTGCCCTTTGGGGGCTGAAATGAGTCGGTTACACAGTAAAATTTGGCCGCATTATTCTGTTTGACAATACGTCTCAATTCTTTTCCTCTGCAGACTCAAGCTGTTGCTTATAAAGGAAAGAGAGTACCAGGAAATTAAAGAGAAGAAAAATGAAAGAGAAGTATCCATTCTGAAAAAGGAGCTGACTGAGCTGAAGGCTTTTGCACTGCTGGTTGTAAAGGAGCAAGAGAGACTGAGCAAGCTGCTGGAGGAGCAGAAACGCTGTACCAGAGAACTGACGGCTTTCACTGACCATATCAAGCAGAGGCTTTGTGCTCCTAGACCAAGAGCAAAGGTGGAGGAGGAGCTGAGATCTCTGCATATCGGGGTTGAGCGCCACAATCAAGTTTCCGTCTTCCACCAAAGCCAGAACAGCATGACAGCCTTAAGCCTCCTGTCAGAGGTCGAGGTACTGAGGAGAAGGGTGGTGCAAATGGAGGGGAAAGATGAAGAGCTGATACGCATGGCGGACCAATGTCGAGACCTGGACAGCAGACTAGCGAATGAGACCAGCAACTGCCGTAGCCTGAAAGCTGAGGTGGATAAACTCAACAGCAGAATTAGTGAACTGGACAGGATGGAGGAGGCTTTAGGCAAGAGCAAACAAGACTGCAGCATCCTGAAAAACAGCTTGGAGCAAGAGAGACAGGTCAGCAAAATGCTTTCTGATGAACTTGACACTTTAAGGCTAAAGGTAAGAGAATTAGAGGCTATTGAGAGCCAGCTGGAGAAGAGTGAAATGGTCGTCAGACAGGACCTTGGCAAGCTCAGGTCACTGACTATAGCTTTGGTGGAGGAGAGAAAAGCTATGTCTGAGAGGCTCCGACAGGCTGAGGAAAAACTTATTAGGAAGGAGGGCAAAAGAAATGAACATGACAATTTGGCCACAATGACAGAAAAGCTGAAAGACGACAGGCTGCAGGCACTAAGGTCTCAAGTGGACTTGGAAGAAACAATAAAGACCATAGTGAAGGAAAAAGGTGATCTCCTAGAGAGTCTGAACAAAGAGGAGGAAAGAAACAGAGAACTGCAGAATAAGGTAACCATAATGAAGAAGAAGTTACAGGTCTTGGAGAACAGAAAAGAAAAAGAGGAAAAGTACTCATACACCTCTATCCCAAATAACACTGCCTATTACTGCCAAACCGAAGACAACAAAGTTAAAGAACTGACCCGTGAGTTAGAAAAGCTGCAAAAGAGACTCCAGGATAAGGAAGTGCTGGAGGGAGAACTGATGAAGCTGGAAGAGGACTTTGAGTGCCTCGAAAAAAGGCTCCATGAGGAACAGACGAGGATCCAAGGTCTAACAGAGGAGCTGGAGGTGACAAAGAGAGAGCTTTCAAGATACGAGCAGGCAGAGAAGCAGGAGGTCAACCAGGAGCACCTTCTCCTTTGCCACCTTCAGAAGGAGCAGGTTAAATCTAGACTCTTAACCAGAGAAGTAGACACCCTGAAAGGAAAACTCCAGAAGCTGATGGGAACAGAAGAATCCATCTGCAGGATGCAAGTGGATCAATCCGCACTGCAAAGAAGACTGAGCCAGCAAGAAGCCAAGAACAAAGAGCTGGCTAGAGAGATGAAGGAACTTACTGGTGAGCTAGACAGATACAGACAAATAAATAGTGTGAAACCCGGTGCCAGCAAACACACTGCAGTCCATGATCAGACCACCAGAGAGGTACAAACTGAACCTGCACAGAGCCTGCTTCCTGACTATCGGAGGCAAAGCAAGAAACTAGAGGAACAAAATGGTGACACAGACTCAAACCATAATGTAGAGATCGTCAACAAAAGGAGCTCTCCTGTCAACAGCCTTAACAACTTAAACCTAAGCCAGGACAGCAGCCACTCAGGGACAGAAATGCACCCAACAATTAATGGAGAAGTTATGATGTTAACACACACCCCAGGTCAGCCACTGCATATCAAAGTAACACCGCATCTTGTCCTCAACACAGCGACGCTCGAGATCAGTAGCCCAACTGGAGAGACAGCGTCATCATACACCAGCACAGCCCTAATCCCGACGACTGGAGCTTCACCTAAGCAGAGAATTACCATCATCCAGAACCCTAAGACCCCCACTTCCAGCCCTGACCGTGCCATCTCCCCCCTTGACGGAGCGAACATGTCTCGGCTGTTGAGCCCAAATTCCTCCCGCTGTGTCACCCCTGACCACAGCAGCTCTCCTATTCAAATCGTAACTGTCAGGAGTTGCTCTCCGGAGCCAGCAGAGGTTACAGATCACACCATTTTCGGCAAGACACCTGAACAGCAGAACGGCTGGCACCATTCGAGATCCAGTACCCCCGACTCAAGTCCCAGTATTATCACAACAGAGGACAGTAAGATTCACATCCATCTGGGGAGCCCATATTTCCAGCCCCGACATAGTATGACCCACAATTTCCCACAGCCCATTGGACCATACTATGTTCGACATGAACAAAGAACTCAAGTACTCACTAATGGCTGTCATGTAAAAGGTGTTGGAAAGATTACAAGTAGCATCACTATATCCCCTGCTAGCTCTCCGGGATCATAATCCTTAAATATTACAAAGTGGCCTTTGTAATTAGGTGAAATACAAGTATATAATATGTATTTTGCAAAAATGATGTCCTCAGTCATTATTTTAAAAGCTACACAACCAAAATAATTCTGTAAATGAAAAAGTACTTTGATGTATTTGAATGTTTCGTCATGTTTATTTGTAAAAGCTTACTTTATTTGGTTAGTGTCTCAAGATTTATTGACTTTAACAACCCTTCATTATACGTATATCAAGTGCCTATCTAAAACACAAGTGAGACGTCAGTGTTTCATTAACATTGCTTTTTCCCCTTGTTCATTAAAAGTTATCTTGTTTTGTATGTATTCATACTGAATACTTCTAAGAGGAACTGGGTCGCTTGCCAGTTTAAATGCAAAACAGCTGGATTTGGGAAAAAGTGAGTGCAAAACACTGCTTTGATGTTTGATGAATTACTGGAAGAAAAAAAAAAAAGCTTTATGTGTTTGCTGAGCTGGGTTTGACTCAAAAACCGTTTTTCCCCTAATGCAAGGAAACTTGGAACATTTGGTGATGGAGAAGGTGTCCAGGTTTAATTGTGAATTGACCACTAATTTACTTTTTAGTAAATATTATGAACTGTAATTGTTATTATTAGCATTTAACTCATTTCAAAGTGACAAGTGATGCAATTAAATCATTTAAAAAAGTTTAACAGATCCATTTCCACTGCTTTCCTTTACTGTGAAAACAAGCAAGACCCCCAAAAGTATACAGCATGTGCCTTCTCCTGCCACACAAATATCCCAATGTATAGATTAATGAGTCATTGTGTCACCACACTGATGTGCTTGCTTTATGATTCTACCACCTGTGTGATGGAGACAAAAAGTGGAGTTGGTTCTCAAATTTTCACTTAAGTGATAAATGCAACTAAACAATAATGCTGCTGTTTTCAAGACACCTACTTAAGTTTCAGACGAGCAAACCACACTGTGGAGAACGAGGAAGAATGCTAAAAAAAAAAAAATAATAATAATGGAATGGTAATGGAGTAATGGAAAATAAAATCAGTTATGAAAGACGAATATGCACAGGAATAAGGAGTTACTGTTCATCTTGGAGAAAATACAGTTTAGTGCTTCGGTTTCCAAAATAGCACAGATAATCCTCACACTTGAGCCACGGTGATAACTTCTGCAAGAGCTCAATAAGGCTAAAAAAAAAAACACAAGTTAAACAACAGCAATCAATTTATTATCTGTAATAAGGTCAGCAGATTCCTTTAAAAAAGCTTGCATCAACCCTCAAACCATAACGGTACTCTTTGCTGTTTTAAGTGAACACAACGCTTATTAGATATTTTTAAGTGCAACATGACAACATGAACAGTTACACAGTGTGGCAGAATGAAACAGCCTAAGACACTTCAGTAAATTAAATCTAGTTACCAAGTCATGATGAGCTGTGCCATCTAAATAGGAAACTAGCTGACAATGCTGGGGGATACCATTACATGTCCTGTGGGGGAGAGACGTTGGCAGCAAGCCTACAAATAGTGTGCATCTAACAACAGTTGCAGAGAAATATTAATGCGCAACTTGACAGGGGCTCTCGTGAAAATCCTTATTATTGGTTTGAGAATTTGGTCACGAGACACATCATCACAAAAAAGGAGAAAAAAAATTGAAAAAAAAAAAGCAGGAAAAAGTTGCACTGCTCTGTGCAAATTGCTGCTTTATTCTTAAGACTTCAAAGTCAATCCCATCCTCCGCCTAACAGACTTCAACTCTCCTTTTCAGCCCTGTCAATTTTCTGTCAGCCTTGCAGCCATTTCTGTCAAGCAGCTCTGTGATATGAACGCACGTAAGGACGGTTATGCCAGGGGCAAACCTACAAAAAGAAAGCGCTGCACAAATCTCTGGACATAAAAAACACACATGGGTTTACATAAGTAATAGCGCGAAAGGGTTGGAGAATATCACCTGTGCCGATAAAATATTCTGCTGAAGCATTTCGAGGTGATCACAGCTCATTGCCCAGGACGCTGGGAGAACAGGCAACTGGCAGAACCCTTCTCGCCTCCTGGTCATGACCTTCATCGTGAACAATTTTAAACTTTTATTAAAGAATTTTACAGTAGTGGCCAATCAGCTGCAAGAGGAAACTGTAATAAAGAAATGAGCAAACTCTAATAAATTAACATACCAATTAAATATTTGTATTGTATCAGTAATAGATAACTGACATTGTGTTTGCCATAAGATGTGCTGACTCCAGTAAAACACTCTTGTACAGAAAAAAAGTCAATCAAAATGAATCAATTACAGGCTGTGACTGATCTGTAAACACGCAGATGTTTATAATTTAAAACCAATATTATTTTATTATTATTATATTTTTTAATTATTATTATTATTTAAAAGTATGTTATTAAAGCGCGGTATACTGCATTATAGGGATCAGAAATGGAACTGAGGCTGTTATGCCTCAGTTCAATATCTTTTACTGACACATGCACTAGCACCTGGCATATTGTGTTTCGGTTCTGCGTGTATGCGCGGAGACAACAAATGCAGAAAATGTGAATATTGCGAATGACTCTAGAAAATACAGCATCACGCTCGTACTCCAACATGATCACTGCACAATCAGGTCATTCGTCCTAAAACAGCACGACTGCCCTCTTTTGGTATGCAGAGTGCATGAAGCTGTCCCAGAAGTAGCCGCAGGGAACTTCCTGTGTTGATATGTGGCGAGAAACGTGGGTACAGCACACTGAATGCCTAAACCTACGCGTGTAAGACAAGTTACCTTTGAAGTTTAAAGTAAGCGAAGGGCGGATAGGGGACATTGGAGCAACTTTACCGGACCTATAACCTTGTTTTCTGCAGTGACTCACACATAAAACACAGAGATGAAAAAAAAAAAACACGTGG
>VUQR01022762.1:0-30855 GCA_015108515.1 Hemichromis elongatus | reverse complement strand
GGAGGAAAGGTAGGAGAAAACAAGAATTGACACAGACTAATTATGTCTTTGAAAAGTTCAGAGCTAATTACTATACAAAAGCCACATGATTTCACTGATAAACACACTCTTCTTTACCTAAGACTTGTGCTCATTCTTGATTTCCCTTTCTTTGCACTTCAATTTGATGTTGCAACAGTTAAACAATTAGATGACATTCGCTGAATAAGTTTGTTGCTTAATTGTGCAGTAACCTTGTGTAAACAGTGGCCAGTAACCTGAGGAGAATCATATATTTAGAAAAGTACAACAGTCAAAGTGAGGGGGAAAAGGGATGAGTTAAACAAATATGAAATTAAATACAGTAACTGTCATGTTGGTACGCCAGAGTTTGAACGGGGGGGGGCTTTGACAACAAGTTTGTGACCAGAAAAGCAGCAAGTGACCTTGAGCTTTCGAAAACTTCAGCACATGCGACCTGCGCTGGTCTGTGACTTACAACTGTATTCATGAGCATCTGGCTGAGCCTGACCTGCATGGAGATGGGCTGCATTTTAAGCAACTGGTCCATTTTAATCTGTTTTATCTGTTTGTTTGCCTTGATTCTCCTTTTTGTCCTTTATGTGTGTTTTAAGGCAGCAGGAAAATTGGATACATATCAGTTAGATACATCTCAAAATGTCAAAAGTCTCATTTTCAAAGCGAAGTTTCAGTGGAATCCTATGCACGAGAGTGATGGTATGTGATAGGGTTGTATATGTATACACGTCTGTCTGTGACCACAGATAGGATTAGCAAGCAAATGCCCTCCTGTAGAAGTGTCAGGGGGTTAAAGGTACGACAGTAGGTATCTCAGTGCAGATGACATTATCAAAAGGTCCCAGTTACTGTCAACCTCACCAAATGTCCAACCGCATGGTCTGCAGAGTGTACTGGAAGACAACAGACCAGAAGTTACAGCATGACATGACATCCAACTTTTTTATTTGCTGGCATTTCAAAACAGGGCTGTAGGATTTTAGAAAGTCGTGTTTGTCTGCCACCAGGACCTGCATGTCGAGTTATAATGAGTTAAAACTTGGTTAAACTATTTCTCTTTTAAATGAAGTTTAACGGCCATGTCACTGATTGTGTTTCAGAGGTCATTTAAAAGTTCAGAGTGTTTCTACTACAAAGACACTCATTGGCCACTTTTTTTGTTGCACTCGTTCTTTTGCTTGTTAATGTATAAAGAATGTAATCACATGACAGCAACCTGATGCATTTAAGCACATAGACAGGGTCCTGAAAATCTGCAGAAGTTCAAACCAAGCATTTAGAATTAAAAAATGATTTACCGGTAAGTGACTCTGAACGTGTCATGCTTTTATGTGTCATCTAGGTATTTCATAAACTGCTGATCTAGAGTAATTTTCTCACACATCCATCTCTAGAGTTAAGAGAATGATTCAAAAAAAGGGAAAATACCCAAGGGGCAGTTCTCTGGGTGAAAATGCTTTGCTTGGAGCCAGAGGTCAGAGGAGAATGGCCACACTGCTTTGTGTTGACTGGAAGGCACCAGTAACTAAACCACTTTTTACAACCAAGGTATGCAGAAGGGCATCTCTGAATGCACAACATAGAAAACCTCAAAGCAGATGGGCTACCGCAGCAGAAGACCAGGTGTGACTCCTCTCCTCTAAGAACAGGGAATCGAAGCTACAGTTCACAAAAGCTCACCAAAATTGCACAAAAGAAGACTGAAGAAGTGAAAATCATTCCCCGGTCTGATGAACATCTCTGTTTCTGGTATGATATTTATATGGCAGGGTCAGAATTTGGCATAACCAAAATGACAGAAGGGATCAACTTTGGACACCTTATTAAATAATAAGCATAATTTAAATATCACAGATCACCTGAGTATTGTTGTTGACTACAGTTTACCCATTTTATACTGCTATAGCATGGTAGCTCAGTGCATGTCAAAATGATTTCCTAAATGTGGCAATTAAAACATTTTACTCAAATGGCATCCACAGTCACCAGATGGCCTTCAAGGAAGAATGGGAGCCAACCCAGTACTAGCAAGCTGTGACCAATAAGGTGTTTGGTGGCTGTAATATGTTGAAAATGTTATAAAGTCATTTTGGCTCCAGAGCAAGCTATTTAAAATTGTAATTGTTCCACGTGATCTCACTATATCACAAGTAAACGCTGGTTGGGTTAAGACCAAAAGTTGGAAAAAATGTGGGTGTAGAATTAGAAAGAAGTGCGCTCACAGGACCGATTTAAGCCTACTCCTAAACTCAGCTTGAGGCTGAGCTGATCTGCTAATAGCATTAAAACACCCAGCTGTTATATTTCTGCAAATGTCCCCCTGCCTGTTTAAAATGTTATTTCAATTATTTCTCTGCACTGTTAAATGAATCGTTTCAGCTGAGAGACGTCTTTATATTTATCTTTATCTTTATATATATCTATATCTTCAAATTTGATTTGAATTACAATGATCAGTACAGCCCTCAGAACAAGCATAGACTGTAGTTATTACACTACCGCAGTAACATTGTCAAGTATTATGCGAGCTGAAATGAGTGTTATGTCATACTTATTTCAAATTTGGTCCGTTAATGCATTTCCAGATGATGAAAGTAAATGAGTAAAACAAATGTGCTGTCAAAACCTTCAGCTGTCTGATGCAATTCTTATTAAGTGAGCCTTTGTTCTGCAGGATTTGTCTTCTCATTCATGCCCGTTTTTTTTTTTTTTTCCAGCAGATGCAGCGAAACATCAGTTCTCATGTGTGACACCTCTGAGTGCTCGGGGATGCTGCAGACAGCAGAACCAACTGTGTGGGAAGAATGACAGGACATCGTGTCCCCTCTCTAATTAGGATAAGTGACAAGAGTGATTGTTGTTAGCTGCAGAAGTGATGGCATTAAAGGGCTAAGGGCCAGCCGCACAGCTGGGAGATTATGGGACACGTGCATATTTTGGCCTCGTCACGTACGTCACCAATGGGACACAGAGGAAGAAAACAAGGTGAAAAGGGACTGCTACGTAATGCACCTGTCAAATAGGTCCTTGCAAAATGTGTGGTGTTATGTGACCGAGGAGAAGAAGGCCAGGGCATTTAAAAGAAACAAACACTTGTGTTCAAAGCTAAATGAGATGATAGGATACTGTGTCAGTTGTGAATAAAAGGTGAATGGTCACATTTATCACATTTATATAAAGAATTCCATGTCCATTGTGCTGTATCAGTATTTGGACATTTCTGAGTGTGGTCATTATAAAGCTTTTAATTAATTTGGTTTCAATAGAAGTTCAGCATTACCTTGTAAAGTGTAACACTTTCCATAGTTTCTCTATCATAAAACTGTGGAGAAGTGAACAAAATGTGTACTAATGGAACCTAATCAAACGTTGTAGCTAATGTTACTGAAAAAAATTAGACCCCAAAGTGAACTCAACCATAAATAAAAATGATGTTGCTCGATGCACATCAGAAGCAACAAATCTGCAGAACAGTCTGTACAACTTGTCAGGCTCTCAGTGGTCATCAATAGCAATTGCTCAGGAACTCAGTGTGAATGTTATTGAATTAAACTTAGGCCTTGAAAAGACCAAATGCTCCAAATGTCTACATCCATTGATTGTTAGTCAACAATGGAGAGCTGGCATTTTCACCAGTCGGATTCATTGCATTGTTACAGAGCTTTGAATTTATTTTGTCTGTTGAACTGCAATTTGTAGCGCGATAGACGGGACACACTGTGCCCGCTGAGGTCACTTCCACATTAAAACAAATAAAAACCCAACCCGTGAATGATCACGTTCCCCCTTAAATATTTACTTTGTTTTCATACTATTTATGTATGTTTATTATACTATTTATTTATTTTTTACAACTACTAACAATTGCTCTCCAAGGTCAACAATAAACTGTTAGCTTTAAGCTAACATGGGTGCTAAGGAAAACAAGCATCTACATAATCTAAAATTCTATGAGAACAGTGCACAGCTAGACATTTAGTTTAGTATATTTACAGTTTTTATTTTCATTTATAGCGCTCAGCTGCCTTTTTATTCAGCTACATTTAGGATGGGAACTATAAGTTTTAAAGCAATGAAAAATATCATATCATTGTCTGTTATACTGTGTCAGCAGCAATGATAAACTCTCACTGCACAGTCTGGCTGCACAGCGTCCAAAATTACAAAACATGAATGCAAACACATGCAGGAAAAGTTTCTCCTCTTTTTTTCTTTTCTCTCCAATTAATCACTTTCTATGGCTCTACATTCTGCTACTGGAGTATAAAAGCTAACTACTGTACAGTGTATATAAAGAAGTTCATGCTTCATCTCAACCAGCAGCAATAAAATAATACTCAAACAATGATGCATCAGTATTCAGAAGCTACTGTAGTAATGTTAAGTTTTATCATTCAGAAGAAGCATTTTAACTGTTCCCTGTTAGGACTTTTAACCAAAGTAAGAGCTTGAATAGGTTTTTCTTTTTAATGGGATATTAAAGGAAGAAAGAGTGGTAACTAAAATCATGTTACTGTAAAAGATACTTTAGCCTTTGTGGTATTTTTATGCTCCCAACATCTCCAACAAGGTTGAACTTATAAAAGATAAAATTTAAAAGAAGGGGAAAAAGAAAGTCTTAACTAACCTAAACAACAGAAATGTCAAAGACTAAACAATTGATTTGCCAGCCCTGCTAGCATCATGCAAACACTGGAGCCTATGCCTGTTAGGAGTGCGCTACACCCAGTGCGCTAATACACAATGATTCATTTTCACATTCCCAGCTACGAACAGATGCCTGACATTCATGTCAACAAGCTGGAGTAAACAGAGGAAACTCGCGCAGGCACAGTGAGAACATGCAAACTCTAAACTCCACACAGGTCTGAAATCTGAAATGAAACATTAGACTTTCAATATCAATGCATCTGACAGGGGAACAAATAAGAATTACTTTCTACAGTAAAGTTTTTTTAATTTTATTTTAAATATGTTTTTATCCCCGAAAAGCTCTTTGAACCTCTTTGTGTAAGCTTAAATCAGTTGAATTAAAAGGAAAAGTCGTCTGTTTGTCCATTTAAAAAGCCACGAAAAAATGAAATATTAACCTTTTAAGACCTACCATAGAACCAAGTCTGCTAGAGCTTAACTACCTGCTGTAGTCCCATTTCCGGGGCTCTTTCAAGTTGCTATACATAAATACAATTATCATATCCCAAATTTTAATAATATGTATACATTAAGTCCATAGTAACTAGATAAATTGCAAAACAGTGCAATAAACTATAAAAAAATGTAAATCATTTTTGTTTTTTGTTTTTACACATATTCAAGTTATAGAAATTTCTCGGGGATATCCCTCAAAACTTTAAATACAAAAAAGTTGCACAAGATAGTTTCCAGCCACAGGAAATATATTTTAAGACTTTAGATAGATTTATTTTTGAGATAAACTAATTTTTATATACTGCTGGAAAAATGATAATAAATATTAAAATGCAAATTTGCAAAAAGAAGCATGTGGATCAAAATAAACTATTTCCAACAGTGTAATTTGAGTACTAAGCATCCCAGAAACTACAGAGAAAGTCATAAACTCAAAAATTAATTTTAAATACACCAGCATATATTTGTAAATGCCCTATAGGAAAACTACATTTTCCGCGAAAATGACGTCACTTTCGGTTTCGGGCAGGTCATGGCTGACACGCGATAGTTCGCGCTGACGTCTATTCCAACACAGGAAGTGCTATGAACAGGTGATCGGATCGGCAAAACGTGTTTCTGGAATATTATGTTCTTGTTCCTGCAAATGCAAAATTTGCAAAGCCATATGTGGAAGGAAACCGTGACCTGGGGAAAGCTAAATTCATAAGATGTAAGTACAACTTCTCCGGTTTCATATGCAAAAATGTTTTATTTCGCTAGCTTATGTGGCTGCATTTCTACTGGGCTTTAAAAAAAGTTATATGCAAAGGGTTAAACGAACAGCAACAGCAACAAACAAAAACAGGAAACAGCAATGTGTCTGTCAGATACAAACAGAACAGAGAACTGCTTAAAATGCCAAGTTACTCAATGTATTTTAAATAATTCACTTGATTTTTATATAACGCATCATCTGATTTTCTTTCTTTCTTTTTTGGACTAATTTTCTTGTGCATAAGTTTTCTGTACCTCATCAGTAATTTTAACACTGTATAAAATCTTTAATATATCAATCTGCACAATATTTAATCTTATATAAAATAATAACACCACCTCTTTTAGTGGTCTTAAATAAACCTGCCGTTACTTACTCAAATAGTTGTTACTACCCTTAATGCATAATTACAGCTGATTAAAATCATGAAAAAACATACTTGCTGATGCTCTTAGGGTTGACACTTCTCTCAAACTCCTAATGCTGCACTATATATTTTATGTAAATAAGTAATTGCTCATGAATGCATAAGCTTAGTGAGATATCACACATGGGGCGATAAGATGGCGAATGAAAGAATGAGGAGAATGCAAGAGTGTGCACGAGAGATAGATTGAGACTATGAGCACAGCAGTAAGAGGGCAAGTGAGGATGTCCCGCAAGTCATGAATAAAAGACGAAAAGAATAATTTGGGTGTTTCTCATCCTGGTACAGAACACCATAGTGTGGGTATCAAAGAGATTAGCACTGCTGAATAGCATCTCGCTCCCCTTCTGTTTTTTGTTTTTATCTCTCTCTCTCTCTCTTACGTTATACACACACTGCAGTCTCTTTCTGTTCCTTAGAGCAACATATATAGTATTTTTTTCCCCACAACATCGCAGACACACACTGAGCAATAATATGTTCGTCTTTTAGGTGCAGTCACCACGGGGGGATTTGTATGGCGCAAATTAGGTTGGATCTCCTTCTTCGAGAAGCTATTAGCCCCTCATTACCACCCTCTGTAAATGTGTGTGAGTGTGTGAATGTGTATTTGTGTGATGCCAGGGTGCGATATCATCAAGGAAATCTCTGCTCCAGCAGTACATCATGTTCTCTTCTTCGAAAGGAACCCTGATTCTCATACGTAAACAAATTACAATAACTTACACGAGAAAGCAAACAACACCAAGAACAATCTTATTACGTTTTCCTGCGTTTGTTCACTTTGGTAACATGGAATAAAGAAGGACCTGTGTGCTGCTTCACACTATGTTCAGTGTGAAACAGCCTGAAGCACTGCGAGTAGAACGAGGGAGTCCTTTATACATACAGCAGCAACTCATTTTCTGATTTAGCTGGAGATAGCTCCTGTGAGGGATCACGCTATGGTTTCTAACAAAGATGCTCCTACGAGAAAGATTTGTCTTGTCACTGTTCTCTGCAAGAGTATTACCATTTTACAATCAGCTCCTGAACAGCTGTTTCCATTGATAACAAACTGACGTATTTGTCTGTAATTGTAGGAAGATAGGAGCACTTTCACACTTACACATATACAGACTCATAACAGCTATAGGCGGATGCATAGTCGAGAAAGTGTAGATAGCCTGCTCATTTTGTCTGAGACCTCCAACATTGAAATGCTAAGCTGTGTGTTTCCACTGTAACTAAATGCCCCACAAGCTCTTCTTGCTGGGAGGAGATTTTTTTACAAGGAGCAAAACAAAAGATTTTATTATTCTGCTGTTCTTCGGTGGGCGATAAGAGGAATTTGAAAAGCACACTGCCAGCAGAATCTATCTCAAAACAGCTCTACAACTACATCGTTTAGCCGAAAATAATACCACCTTTAAGCCTCCCCTTTATCCAAGGGGACAACATTATTTTGTTGCATGTGCCTAGAATTGTTTGTAGGAGAGAAATCACCTAATATAAGTATAGAAGTCACTGGGAGATCACTCGTAATTTCTTGTCCTAATAAACTGCGTCACTGAAATTAAAAAATTAATATTGAGATTCATGTTAATGTTATATATTTCTGTTAGTGAACTTTTAAAATTAGCATCAGTGCACAGATAAGCAAACTATGCAATAAAGGCAAATACCACCCTTTTTTCTTGTTTAATTTATTTTAATTTTACAGTTCAAACATAGTTGGCGTGTATGCTCAGCAGCTCTAATGAAAGAAACTGTATTCTTGTAATGTGGGAAATGAGGTACCCATCAAATAGTGGGAAAAAACCCCTTGCCTTCTTGCATATTTTTCACAATAAAAGGTCTTGATGGGTGATAAAAATGTAGCGTGCTGCTGCCATGTCGAACTGTAGCTAATCAGATCAGATTAGTTTTTCAGCTTGATGGAGGTGTAAATGGGAAGCGGGAGGCTTGGCAAAGATGCTGGTGAAAATGATTTTGGGGGAGCTGATTTGCCTTAGCCTCTGTGGAGCCGATTGTTCACAAAGCCGCCAGCAGATGGTGCTGAGATCCTCCCGATGCTTTTGCAGTATGCGTCCACATATGTGTCTGTGGGAATCTCAGCTGCATGTTTGCCGTTATCATTGGTAAATTTTTAAGGGAGCATTTTAATACGGATACCTCTGTTTTCTATGTGCTTGTGTGTTTCCCTCCCACGAGGACAGTGTTGTTATTCACACAGGTGGAGAGGCTTTCCTCTTTGAGCCATTTACTTTTGTAGGAGGTCAAAGTTGCGCAGGACTTTAAAGATAGACCTTTTCAAGCAGCCTCTCTGCAGGCCCCTCCAGTGAACTGGAACTTCAGATACTGGGTTTGGGGGCTGAGTTAGTGGGCTAGTTTTGCACAGTAACAACACTTGAGGCATTTGAGGCAGAGTAAGCATGTCGTTTCTTTCTGTTTTTGCCTGATATTCTATGTTTTTAACTTTCGACAATGCCTCCTCACCCTTCTCTGTGTCCCTTTTTCAGTTTGCCCATCAGCCCTCTGGCCCTGAGGAGCATCTGTGCCCCTCCTCATTTCCCATATGCCCCATGCCTTTAAGCCTAGCTCCGAACTCTAGCGCTGATAACTTATTCATCACAGACATGAATTAACAATTGTTCATTTTCCATCACACCAAAAACCTGATGGTTTGATTTCACTCCTGACCTGCTTCTGGTTTCACTTGTGCATCACACAAACACACAGGCGGCACTGTGTAAACTTCAACATGTCAACAGAGTAGAGCGAAAGGATATCTCAACAGGCAACACAATGACAAGATGACAATCCATACTGCAGCAAAACCGTAATCTTTGTTTAGCTATTCATACAAATCAGCAAGGGGGAAGAAAACAGAGAATAAAATGCATTTATGGGTAAAAACGCCAACCTTAGCTCAAAAGCTGATGTGGCTTGTCAGTGACAGAGAAGATCAAATCCTTTAGGTTTCATATATACACAAAGGAAAAGTTTTTTTTATATTGGTGCTTCAAACTTTTTTCCTCTTTTTCTTTCCTGCTTCCAAATAAATTAGCTGACTTAAGGCATTATAGTCTTCAGATCTTTACTTCAGTCTTTACGTCAAAAATTTCCATAAGCCCTTTGAGTCAGTTATCTTCCTTTTCATTCACCTTCAGTTTTAATCAGGACCAGCGTGCCAAAGGGTCCTTCCACTAGTTTCATTCCAAACTACACTCGGTGTTCTTTACCCTAGCACCATCAGTGTGTAGAATTTAGACTCCTTATGGCATGCATGATTAATAATGGTTTCTAATATTAAATGATGGTTTCTGTTCAGTTTTTACTTCAACTATATTCATAATGCACAAAATCACAACAGTAATTAACCCAAAGGTGCTTTATTTTTGTAAGGTTAAGACTGTAAAATATCAAAGAGAAAATCCAAACAATCAGAAGACCCTCTATGAGAAAACACTTGGAAACAGTGGAAACAAAAACCTCCCTTTTAACAGGAAGAAATCTCAGGCATATGCCTAACCATGCTCAAGGAGGGGCAGCCATCTGCCACAGGGAGTGAGGGGAATGAGACAGGACAAAAGACACATGGTGGAGGAGAGCTAATGCACAGAAACACAGAAAGTGAAAAGACATGAGTGCAAAAGAAATCCTCAGTACGGGAAGCCCCTAGGAGTCCATTGTTTCAGGTCACCTGATCCAGCATTAGCTTTATCAAAAAGCAAAGTTTTAAGCCTAATCTTAAAAGCAGAGCAAGTATTTGCACCCCCCCCCAAAATCCAAACTGGGTTCACCAGAAGAAGGGCATGAAAGCCGAAGGCTCTGTCTGTCATTCTAAATACTCAAAGAACTACAAGTAAGTGTGTAGACCAAGTGCAAAGTGCTTTATTGGGGTGATAGGGTACTATGAGGTCTTTAAGATAAGATGAGACCTAATTATTCAAGACCTTTTATGACAGGAGAAGGATTTAAATTGGATTCTGGATTTAACAGGGAGCTAATGAAGAGAAGACAAGGTGGGAGAATATCCTTTCGTTTTCCAGTTCCTCTCAGTACTCGCTGCAGCCTTTTGGATCAACTGAAAAAATTTCAAGGAGTTTTTCAGGAAAGCCCAACAACAATGACGTACAATAGTAGACCATAGAAGTAATAAATGCATGTGTAATATGCACATTGAGGCACATGTCCTGGTCAAAATGACTTCAAGATTGTTAAAAGTGTTAGTGGAGGTCAAGATTATGCCATGCAGAGTAAGTATCTGGTTAGACATTTGCAGGTCATCCAGGTCTTTATGGCTTTAAGACATTGATGTTCACATTCACATTCATGATAGAGAGAGCTAGGTATCATCTGCATAGCAATGAATGTTATTTCTTAATTAATAAAATTGCTTAATGGAAGCATTTTTTGTGGTGACTATCATTAAATGCTGCACTGCGATCTAGCAGGACCAGCAGTAAGTCTCCAACAGAGTCCACTGTTGGAGCCCGGAAGATGTTGATTCATAAACCTCACTATTTTTTTTTTTTTTTTTTGTATTGTGATGAATTCTGAATGCCGTTGCAAACACTTTGATTTTCTTTTTATGGACAGGCTTAAATTGTGGCTTCTCATTTGTATTGGTTCCCCATAATGACATAGAAAGAGGTTTTGCTTGCTCTATATTTGACCACATCACTTACATCAAAAGGAAGGGGTGTTAAAATGGCTGTATAAATAGAAAAAAAGAAGAGCAAGCAGACCTGGTTCGGTGTTAACATAGGCTCCTGTCTTCTTTTTAAGGACAGATCAGTATCAGGCTTTTAATGCTTATTTCATTAGTTTTTTTGGGTACATTATATTGACACAAATTGTGTTATTTGTTGGAGCGTTCCTTCAATAAGTGAAGGAAATCATCTGGTTAAAAACTTCAAGACTAACAATAACAAAGAAGATGGAGCAAATTACAGCTGCTGGTTGTTAAAGGGTGAAAGATGAGCATCACATTAAAATAGCTGGTATAGGTATGTGTATCAGAGGCAGTTCTGTAATTCCCTACAAAAAATAACCAGGAATAAACCAAGTCCTATCACCTCTTAAACCATAATTTGACTTTGTTTCGCTAAACAAATGAGAAATAACATGTTAATTACTCACCTTTAAAAAGTGCCGACAGTTGAATTTTATTAGCTTTAGACAGAGCTAGGCTAGCTGTTTTTGTGTTTTGTGTTAGTCTTTGTGCTAGTACACGAAATATTTGGTGATGCGTAGATGTGCAGATCATGTCTATATTGGGTCCGTTGGTCCATGACCAATTCTGGACATGTATACGATGTCTGAATTGGCCCACAATTTGGATGCGCAGCCATGACCCCACCTGGACATCAATATGACGTTCGACACTTGAACTTTAGACTTGGTGATTTTTTTGGATGTCTTGTGGATATCTATGACAGGTGCAGGAAAATGGATTAATAAATGTAATATTTTTTTTTATTTACAAATATAAACATTTTCCTGTTTTTCTTTAACTTGCATTTTGCAAGTTGCATTTTTTACATTTGTTTGTAACCAGGCTAAAATGGTCATTTATGAAAATATGCTGAAATTGTGTACAATGTAAAATAATAATGATGTAAGTATTTAGAAAAATTTTTGGAATTGCTTTTAAAAGCGATACAATGCTGTTAATAAGTTTAAAAGTGCGAGTTTTAGTTATATATGGTTGGTTTTTATTTTAGTGAGGTTGGTATCCCGTTTTATTGTGAAGAGCTTTGAAGTAAATGTGGCTGTAATCGGTAGCAGGACTGAGAAAAGTGTGTAAGTGTGTGTGTATTAACTGGAATGTCTGCTTGACAGTCTTTGTCAATGTGGACATTTCTACTCTAAATCCACTGAATGACTGTTCACTTTTGATTTAGCTCAAGAGCTGTGCCATCTTGAAGATGTCCTTTGATCACTCTGGATTCCTTCACAGATAAAAGTTTGACATTGAAAATCCGTCCACGCCAACCACATTTGGATTATAAATAGTCCTACGAGTCCTAATAGTCCTACGAGCGTCAACAATAGAATTCAGTAGATGTGGAAAAAAAGACGTTGCCTGGCATTACAAAACAACTCCATTAAGTGGACCAAACTCAAACATCCAAAAATGACTCTCTGACGTCACTTTGCTGGCTTAAAATTTTCAGGAGAAATGAGATTGGTATTAATCTTCTTATCAAACACTCTGCAAGAAAGCAAATAAGTCTCTTTCCTGAATTGTCCAAATATTATTTGCATCACTTAACTCTACACATATGAAAAAAATGGCTACCAGCCATTTCAGAGAAGCATCAAGTCAAGAAGTATTACCAAACATCAAAGGAGGACTCACTTTCATGCTTCCCACGTGTGCCTTATAAAAGCCTGGAACCTTTAACCCAGAAAACTGCAGTATTGGTAATTGGTTCATTGGAGTTCATTTACAGACAACAGCAACATGTTACCAGTAGAAAGTAATTGCTCATTTGGAGGATAGTTGTGCTAATCAGTTCCCAGCTCCAGCCAAAGCTGAACAAGTGTGCGTTTAGGTATAAGAGTAAGGCAGTGTTGACATGTTGGTACGATCTGAGTACATTTGTCTGTATACTATTCTGTTTGTAAGTGGATGACTGAAGGGAGTGTCTGTCTTTCCACATGACAGTCCAAGGACACAGTTCAAAGCTTTGCCAGGTTTCAGTCAAGCCCTTTGAAGCCTCTTCTATCACCGCTCTCAAAGGGTAGATGGAAAAGAATGCGTAGAACTAGTATTAGTGTTTTCACATTATGCCGTGCATCTAGTACTGAACTAAACAGCTTTCGTTTAGGAGAGAAAATACTCCCAGGATGGGTGCATTATAGTTGTTCTACGTCTGCATCTAATTAACTCTCTATGTTATATTTCTCGCCATTGCCTCAGAAGCCCTGATTTGTGCCATGTAGCTCCCCACATCTCCCCTCCAACACCCACAAAACACGCCCCACACCTCCATCGCTACATTTTAAGGGCAGGCTAGTGTCGCCTACAGCCACATTAGCATGGCAAACTCGGCGTGACAGCAGTTTTGCTACAGTGCTGTTATGATGGAGTGAATATGCTCACAGTTTGGGCTGCTCTGGGGGAAAGCAGCTCACTCCAAAGTGTGTTATCATGTAGCCCTGAGTGCAGCTCGAGGGGGGGTGGGGTGGGGGTGGTTATAAGATTGGGAGGAGAGTAGAAATAGAGGAAGTGGAAAGGGGCTGTGGGGTAAAGGCTGGCGGTGAGCTAAATTCAAAAGTTCAAAGCTACAGAACATGACTATGAGCTGAGAGCGAGCTGGGGAGGAGATGTGATGTAGAGAGAGCACGGGGAGTTTGGATGTGGTGTGTGCTGGAGTAAATGGGCCTTGGCGGGTTGACAGTCACTCCACACATGTGTTTGACTGTGAGAGGAGGCGACAGTGCCGAGCTTATTGAAAAAGACAGGGAGAACACTGCAATCAGCTCTCCTCCTCCTGTGAGGAAGGAGTGCAAAATCACATGAAACAAATGGAGACAGAATGTTGCTTCTGCAGCGCGAAACCTGCATGAGGCACATAATTGTTAGTATTATTTAAATCTACACTGGTAAAATAATTACCAGCTGATATTATATGCTATGAGAAAAGACTAGCCATGGGGGCAACCATGGTAAAGACATAGAATTAAGCAGCAAAATTCAAATTCTTAAGCTTTATTGAAATGAATGCAACAGTTCAAATTTTTCTATAAGATTACTAATAGAAGACTTGCTATCCTGAAAATTATAATTAAGTGACCAAATTTAACCTTGTTTGTTCAACTGAGTCTCATATGTGTGCACAAAAGATCACTATCAGAGGTCTGTGTCCACCACCAAAAAAAGTGCACGAGGCTATAGTGAAGATGATAGTGCAGTGTAAATATTTAAAGGAAGATTTGTCATTCCCTCTGCTGACTGTTCCATATTTGATATTCCCTCTGATGAGTAGTGGCTTTAAAAGTGGATATTTTCACTTCCTGTGGGCACAAAAGTAAAAATAAATAAAAATTTGAACCCCCCCCCCCAAACAAATGCAACTTGAGCTAATATTACATGCTGAGTTCCATCTGTTTTCCTTTATGTACTCTTCAATATGTATCTAAACCATCACAGCATAGCTGTGAAAATGCTGCTTAAAATGACCTCTATTGATTCTTTGAATATTACATTATAATTCATATGTTTGTCATGCACTACATTTGATATTATACCAATGGGTTGTTATAATGAAGGCAGATGTGCTAACTTTGCCCCAGTGTGCTATTTTTGCCACCTTTCTAGCTAGCCCCCATGTACCGTGGTCACTTAGACAACACTGTTTCGTGGCCTCTATGTAATGACACTCCCTATTTTTCTCAATCGAGAAATGTCGGAGTAGGAAAAAGACATTGGTTTCACAATGGGAGAAAAGAAAGTAGACACATCCAATAAACTTTCTTATCAATTTCCGCATAGCTTTTAGAAGATATTTATTAATTTAGGTGCTAAATACAACTATAGCACAGCTGCAGTCATTTTTTTCTCCTTCATTATTACAGCATCAAGCTAAGAGCCAGGTGTTCATTTTGGCAAGGAACAGAAGTACAAGTCTACACAGCAATAGAGAGCAATTACTAGCAGCTACACTTTATTTCAAAGTTCTCTCTACATCATTAAGAACCCGTATTGCAACCTGTGTCTAATATTGTAAGCTAACCAGCTTAAAATGAAGTTTTTATAATCTACAGGGAAAATGAACCAGCTATTGTACCCAAAAAAATGGAACAAGGATGTTTAGACAGCACTGTAAAAACAGCCATACTTGTGATTGCACTGATAGTCAATGTTTGGTGTACTGGGTTACAATGTAACAATTTAATGTAAGTGTTACATTTTTCTATAATGTAACACGGTACTCTACTAACTTCAGGCGTTGTTCACTATGTAACTCAAGTAAAAATATGATTGTACATTGTTACTTGCATTAGAGAGGTTCAGTTATCCGAATGGATAGAAAAGGATGGATGGATAGAAAGATAAAAAGAAATGGATAGAAAGAATAAACAACATTTTTTCTGTGTACTTGAACTACTTGAAATGGAATCCCCTTTCCCCATGAGGCAAGTGGTGGAAGAAGGTGGAAAGGGAGATATGTTTTGTCATGAGAGGTGAGTATGAGTTAAGTTTAACTCTTGAGGATGAGGAGGGAAGGTTGAGGCAGATGACAGGCTGACAGATTGGGAACCCGAAGCCGCAAGATGAGAGACCACAGTAAGTAAAGGGAAAAATACCACAAAGGCAAAGAAGAGGATGAAAGGCAGGTGTGTCAGCCAGCGTAGGATGGGTAGGACTCACCTCGGGGCGATGTTATAGGCAGGTAAGTATTGCCCATACAGATTAGGACAGAGGAGCAGGAAAACACAAGAGGGGAGGAAGAAGGGGAGAAGGGCACTGAGGGTCATGACAGTTTTTGGAAATAAAAAAAAAAATCAATTTACAGTGTTCAGTAGTTGTACCTTAATTCTTCATTTTTTCTTTTAAACCCTTAGGGACCCACAATTATATGTAGCATCTGCTCATCCTGGGCTAAAAATCCAGTTACCACAAAAGGGACTTTATTTGAAAAAAGAGACAGATTATTTTTAATACTCTTCATACCAAATTTTAATAATATACTTACCAGACAGCTTTTGTAGTGTTTTCACAGTGCCAGAGTATAAATACACATGATAAGGCAGTTTGGAAACTTTTATAACACGTGCCAGTCAGTGAAACAGGTCCATAATTAGCACAAACAACCTGTTCTGTGTTTGGCATAATTTGTATAGGAATTTTTATATGACATTAAACAGTAAAGCAAGTCGGTTCCTTCTTTTATTTGCATTAGAAAGTAAAGTGCTGACATCATTTTATACATAGTAATAAAGCAAAACAAAACCAAACTGGCATCATCAGCATATAATGATAGCTTATGCTTAGTGTGTCCCTTGTTCCATAGATTTGTTGGTGAAGTTATAAACAGCAGTGCTGACAGATGGCAGTCATGGTGGCAGCCTCTTTAAATAGAAATCGGGTGTGAATTATTCCTGTTTGTCAAAAAAAAGTGTCTATGCTTGGCTTTTTATGAAACAGAGCAACACACTTTCTGAATTTTTTCCAAACAAAAATTTTCCAGCACATTGAACAAACAGAGCCATCTGAATGTGTGCTTTATCTGACTTTTATTTATAATATTTACTCTTCTAGCATTATGAAAACCCTGCCTTACAGTAAAAAACAGAAAGAAAAAAAAAACACTTCTGGTGATTATCAACAATTACTGGTTGCAACATTTAGACTTGTTCTAGCTAAAGTTCTACATATAATTTTAATATCAGAACTTATACTTTCCCATGTTTGATAGAAAGTTTCCCATGCTTTGGAAGTGATATACTTAGAGTTCATAGAAAGCTAAGGCTGCCATGATGATAACAGTAGTACTAACTGTTTAATTTAGCATTTTCATGCAAATCAACAGGAAAATCATCTGATTTTGCACTTTTTCCAGATTTCAGACTATCAGATTCACTTCCAGTTTCTTATTTTTTTCTTACTCCAGAACTCTAGCAGTCTTTCATTTGTTTTAATCTTGGCACTGTACGGTGCTTTGTTAACTTCAGGACGTTCTGGGATTTTCGTGCACCCTAAACATAGAGCTTTACCTCTGCCATGCCACGATCACTCGCAAGGCCTCTTAGCTGTAGACCTGGCTGATTTGGTGCTACTTCTCTCCTCTGTGACTAAGTCTCTTCCACCCAAAGTTAATTTTTAATGACACACTTTGTTATGTGGGTCCATAGGGGGCCCTTAGTGACTGTGCTTTAATAAAGCAAGTCTCACTGCTCACTCCCTTCTGAGAAGGCTTCATTAAAGCCGGTGATGAAAAAAGCTCTTTGAAGTTCCAGATTTGAGCCTATCCAAACTTTATATTTCTCCGTCCATCTGTCTGTCTGCAATTTTATTACTTTATTTTCATTTTTACGTCAGTGGGCACAATAAACAAACAACATATTTTGAAGGACAGATGATGTGACCCCCTAAGGGGCACTTCATAACTGTAGTCTATTGACAATGTGTTATTAGAGACCACAGAGATGGGGCTAGTGTAAGGAAAGAAGGCACACATAGAGTGTGCTTCCTTTTTGCCATCTCACAACATTTCATCTCATCTGAAAACAAAAGAAATATATAGAAGACATTTTGATTGGTGCTGTGTAATTGGAAATCAATAAAATCTGAAATGGGGGTGCTAAAGTAATACATTTTTTTTATCACTGCTGCTGCACAGAAAGAAGGTTTAGATTTTAGCTGACATGTTGTGCTGTGTCTTGGCCCTTTGCTTTTTCTCAAGGTCCTCCTTCTTTCTTCCATGGTCCAATGGCATTCACACGAGGGAGTCTATCAGTGGCCACAGAGTGCAAATTCTACTGCATCGAGCAAGTAATACATGTTCAAGAGAGATCATTTATTTAAAAATTCACATGCACCTTTTGATTAATTTGTTTTTATGTTTGGATTCATCTGTCCAGATGAGATTCTTGGATATAGAGAGCTATCAACTAATCAGAATTAGAAATACTCACAAAGGAATGCTCATGCGCCAACCAGCATGCTGCCTGCTGTAATCCATAGTTTCCTTTGGGATTTAATCCCAAAGGAAAGTATTTCTGATTCTGATTCTGATGGTTGTGGCATTTTAACATACGGTGCCCCTCATGGACAATACACACATAAGCTTGGATTTTACTCAGTTGCACGGACATAGACAGGTGGAGACCCGATAGCAGAATAGTCATACATTCTCGTTATACTTATTTGAAGTCCACTTAAAGTGTTGTATTGTATTGTAAATTTCCCCCTGGTTAAAAAAAGGGCAGGCACACGTACTCTACGCTCACTGATTAGTGATGAAATTTATGTAAGGGAGACCCAAGTGGACACTAGCAGAGTTGCAGATGTGGAATATATAAAACCCAATTTAGAGTGTGGGTATACTGTGGGTGTTTACAGGGACCCAGTCGGCTTGGTTTGGGTAGCACGCTTTCAGCCCACACTTTGGCTTGAATGTCATTCCTAGTGGCTCTTTGGCAATAAGCTAATTGAATGTCTGGATTGAATTTGTGTGTTTGTGCTTTTGAATTCTGGAGTTTTATTCACTGTGACAAAAAGTTTTGTGAAAGGACTTTAACAGAGTTCAATATTTTGGCCATGTATAAAGATTAGAACAGCTTGGAAGGAGGTCAGACTGATAGGTGAAAAGATTATTTCAAATGAAATTCCACTAGATTCAAACTGGCTGATCAAATATTACATGCTGGATATCAAATCTTCCACTAAAAAAAACCAAACCAAACATATATCCTGAAAAAACAAAACAAAAAAAAAAAAAAAAAAAAAAAAAAAAAATTATATATTTTTATTTTTTTTTTTTTTTTTTTTTTTGTTTTTTTTTAGAGTTTTGAATTCATGAAGAAAAAACATTTTTTTTGCACCTTTTACTTTTCAGTCATTCATTGGGAGAAGTAATTTGTTGTTATGTTTTTGTTGTTCATGTGTTTGATTTAGTTAAAAATCGAATGACTATAATGTTCATTAAAAGCACTTGCGCTGTCCTTGCAGAGAAGAAAAAGGGGTAGCTTTCTGAGCCTGACTGATAAACATTATCACTAGAGTTCAGGGAACAGGAATACTGTTATGTGTTTCTTTTTGTGAGCCAGCAGGTAGAGGTCAGCAGCTAATTGCAGTATTCTTCTTCTGTCTTGTCAAAGTGTCCTTGAGAAGCTACGGATGTTTATGCTAATGACTTGAATGGCACTGAAGCTTGCTGCACTATACTATTAGTGTGCAAATTGGTGCATGAGAGTCAAAATGTAAAACACTTTGGGAATATATAATATATATATATATATAAAAATCAGGAACTATGAACAAGAATTAAGTAAAGAACACAAAGTGGAAAAAGAAACACCCAGCTTACTCGAAGGTAAAGAAACCCCAAAAACATGAACAACAATAATCAAGGAACATATTTACATATTTACAGTTACTGGAACACCAATACTAGGTTGCAGAGCCAGTACGGTGACAATCTCAGTCTCTATGTCAGTCGTTGTCTTTTGATCTGCAACAACAACAGAAAAGACTTTAGAGTCTTTTGAAAAGGCACCTTCTCTTCTTCTTCTTCTTCTTAATCTGAAAAGGTACTTCATATCTCAGTCTTTGTATTGAAGACTGGATTGTGGTTCAGAAAGAAGTTCCTCACAGGTAACATCAGGCTCTTTTTGGAAAAGATCCTTTGGCTGGTGGAACAATTGCCATTTGCCATTGAAAGACCGTCAGAGGAACATTCTTCATTTTTGTTCTTCACATCAGGAAGACTTGAAGAGAGCTTGAAAATTCTAGAAATGTGGATCATTGCTACATCAGCAATGGTCTTCAGCAACACCGGTGCAAAGTTTGCAAAACAGAATTTCTCAAGGAAATTTCTGTCTTATCTCGGTGAGGATGCTGTCAACTATATCGTCTCGGATGGAGCAGTTGAAGATGGCCTGTGTTTCCATCCTTGTGAGACTCTTTGAGACACGATCCAAAGTGGCCTTGTTGACACTGGTGGAGAGGATACTTAATCTCTGGCAGGCCATGTTTAGGCAAGGACGAGGAGGAAGCTCCCAGAAGCCCTGGAGAACGCGGGGAACTAGCTCGATTACTACCTCCAGCGTGGTGGGTTTGGTGTTATGCTCTTTCTGCTGCTTCTTTTTCAGTATTTCAAGGTAATTCTTCGCCACACTAAGGAGTTTAGGTGTTCTGTAGAAAAACATTATAAGAATTATCTTTTAAACATATTCAAAGCATCACTTAAATATCTAAACACTGTAGCTGGACTATAATACCCTTTGTATCATACTTGATACATGAGTTTCTGAGACCTCTATCTCATCAACATGATCAATACTTGGTATAATTTCAAAATGTTATGAAAAGTTAACATTGTTGTTAACAAAAAGTTGCCAAAAACACCCAATGTATCAAATGCGATACAAAAAAAAATTATACACAACATGACATAGCAGAAAACAAACAATCTGCAATGTACTGACATCTAATGGTGAGATTTATACACGCGGTAACTTTGATGATACTTAAAAAAAATAGGCCAGGAACACTGCACTGCTTCAGTCTGAGCCTGGTCAGTCAGCACACACAGACTGTGTAATATGTGAATAATAATAAATATGACTTTTCCTTCCTTTTTCATAAAAAGTTCCCAGTAGAATTTTTGATCTTTGGCACCATGGAGCTGTACAATATATTTACTGTACTTCTAATTTCTGATCAATTACTTAAGCATCTTCTAAAACTTCTAAAAGTCTATTTGGACACAATAACCATTAACTGAAGCATAAAAGTATCCTCTCCAAGGTTCACATCAGAGCGTTTGGGTTCAGGAGTAAATTAGATGTAGTCAGTGTAAAACAGAAACTACCGAAACAGTTTTGCATCTACAAAGACTTGGTTAAGAGTGTCAGTTTTACTTTTTAAATGACAACAAGTCAAGGTTGAAACCCAAGGAACTGATTTGTTTAACATGTGATTTTTAATTCATTTTGCACACAAATTGGCAGACACAGATAGTTAATATGGGGAACTTGTTTGCTGTCTCTTTTTAATTACAGAGTGTAGAAACTTACTTTAAAACAAACAAAATACGTTTCTTTATGTTATAAAATAATCAAGAAATGTTAATTTGTTACTTATGCAACCCAGCATTTATTAGAATATTTGTTCCAATTGTTTTTGGTTCATGTTAGGGTAAATGTGTGAGAGTTACTCTCATACTTCTTGTATGAGTTTGCAGCCAAGTAGTGTGTATGTGGGCTACTCTATAATTGGTTGATCGGATTTTTGCATTTTGATAAAAGCTTATTGGTAATTTTATTTTGTATTTTTCAAGCCTCAGTGTTATTGAACATTTAATGCTCCAGGTCAGGTTGTTAGTTTACCAGTAGTTACTTTGCACCTCAGTCACACAGGTCTAGAGACCAATCAGTGACCATCTGACAACCGTTGTCACAATGGAAAAATGTGAATTCTTTCACTGGTTGTTGGAGGTTCCTGGTTATAGCCAAGTGAAATATAACCTGAGCAAACATTCTCAAACACCATTTGCTTTCTGTGCTGTAGATAAACTTGAAAAAGTGCAAGCAAACTAGAAATACAGAATATTTGCTCGATCAGTAGTTTCCAAGTATTTGCAGACATGACATGCTAACTACTGGCAACCACGCCTTGCTATTGACAAAAGGAATCACCAGCAACTTCTACCAACCACTCACCAACTGGATGGGAAATACACATTTTTCCCTCAAGATTGAAGGTGGCCAGGTAGTTTCCAAAAGGTCTCTGAGTCTGTGTGACTGCGTTGCACACTGCTTCTGAGGAACAGCCTAACCCACTCAGATTTTTGCACCATACACAACTGCAAATGTGTATTTAATCTGAATGATGGCTTATTACCTGGCTTTATTAAATTATGGATACAGAAAATAAAAATGGTCCATAAATTGAACCTTGGGGAATACCATTCATAGTGACACTTTACTAAATGATACACAAACCTCTCACAAAGAAACAAATTTGAATGTTTTTTTAAACAAACAAATACCTTAAAAGCAGCATGGTAAAATAATAATGTTCTGCATTAATGCATTTAATGGAGCAAAGCCTGCAAAGTACTTTAAGCAGTCAACTCAAGCTGCACTGTGTAATATGCTAACATGACTCACTCTTTGCATGCCATAGTGATATACCCTCCCTACTTGGCATTCACACTTCTCAAGTTAGCGTTGTTTGTATGTCTGCAAGGTTTATTTTTTTTGTCGCCTTGTACTTGTGACATGTGCAATGACAATAAATTTGAATTCTATTCTATTTTTTTACTCATTACTCTCCCATTTTTTCTATATTTCATAGCTGCAACTATGCAAAGTGATGAGCTCTGAGCCCTGATGCTAGATTGGATTCTGCTCTTTGAATCAAATGTGAGCTGCCTGACTGAAATATAGCAAAATTGCCTATGCAGTCAAACAAACTCAGCTATGCATTATGATAATATATGAAAATGATTAGTTTTACCAACTTGTGAAAAGAAATTGTGGCAGCAGTAATTTTAATCTTCATAATAACATTGAAATGAGCAGGGTTACTTTTGATATTCTGTGCAAAACTGCAAGAGTTTATAAAGTTCTTTTTTGTCAAAAATTTTGTCAAAGTTTCAGAGAAATGAATGAGAACAATGACGTTTTAGATCTGAACCATCTTAGACTAAAACAAATCTGGTACCAGCTGAACAATCCAAATTGTACAAATAAATTTTAGAAGACCCTGCAGTCTACTGCATTTGATACACTTGCTCTTACACGTCCTTATAGAAGCTTAGGCCTTTCAGATCTGTCACTTTAAGACAGTCCTTTCAACTAAATGTGTCCAGCCTGAGGCAGAAACATCCCCTCCTGTGGCTTATTCGCTGTAGGTACAAGGTTACCCACATCTATGAGATCAGGTGTTTCTGATCCTGCTGCAAGACTTCTTGGTACAAGAGAAAGAATTGATGATGTTTGTTAATGTTTGTTGCTTTCACCCCAGAACAGTTTTTCACCTGTCTCTCTAGACTATTGTGTGGTATGTAGCTTACATGATCTGCATTTATTTTTGCAATCATTCAAATATAAGAATGCAGTTGCATCACTTGCGACTTTGAATCTTTGTGGACTGATATACTGTGTGTAGCTAAGACTGTTTCCATTAGTGTTGATCTAAACTACCATTATTGCAGTATTAGTTTGTTTTAATCCTTTCATTGAATCCAAAATCATATTTCAATTCCGTGATTGATTTGTATTGTGTTGGTTTTGCTAGTAACAAAAACTAATAGGACATACATACATATTGTCACCCAGTATTGCATTTTTACAGCCTTTTTGGGGTTTGAAACTGATGTTTTAAGACTTTAAAACTTGAGGCCTGTCTGATTGTTTCTACAGATACTGCCCTGTTACAGAATGACTGAAAAATTTGTGATGTGAGCAACAGTTCATTGGTAAGAGGGGTTAAGGTTAGCCTATAAAAATACCACCAGGGCTCATAACTTGTGTCTTCTCCAGCAAATCAAAGTCAGTCATGGCTTCTTATTCTGTCATTTTAGACAGACCACGGATGTCTGCAGCGGACACGAAAAGGACCTCTACACTCGATTGAGGCCATGGAGAGGTAACGGATGATTATATTCTGCTTGCTCTCTCTGCTGTCATCTTGTAACATTTCTCTTCAACACACAATGACCATGAGGAGAATAGGTTAGAACACCCGTCACCCTAATGTCTTCGTGCCATATCATGAGACGCTCATAGAGATCCACTGCCTTCACTTCAAGTAGGCCAATCTTTGTGTCAACCACAAGAGGGAACAATGCAGCACATACATAAAGCCTTTACCTCAGCTATGGATCCCTAAAACCACAGTTTGATGTGTTTTATATGTAAAAAACAAACAAAAAACGCCAAAACACCTAATATACATTTTCCCTTCGTAACCTGAGGAAGATTAAGCAAATGAGAGTCACATATGCAGTCATTTAAGTTGCTTAATAGACTGCTATAGGGGCTACAAATGATCCCTACACTCTATAGTTGTAGCTGAAATAAAGGGTTAAAAGGTCATCCATGTAATGGCTATGTCATCTCAAGACTGATGGGGAGTCTTGTCAGGATTTTCAGTCTGAATATTTATACTAATGTTGTCGGATGCATCTCTCTGTATGTTAAAAAACAAACAAGCCAAAAAGTAAAAAATCTAATTAAAATAAAATAAAAGATGCACTAACAACACTTAAACTTAAATATTTTCTGAGTTCTGCCAAAAAACTCCACTTGGGCTTAATGCATCTCTGCTAAATGGCTCTTTGGTCTTTAACAGACAGAGACGGCATTGGGATGTCACAAATACATGATGTGGACGGGAGAGAAAGAGGCAATTTGGATCCTCATTAAATTTTCAAAAGTCCTGATGGTCCTCCGAAAATTGAACCAACTGTTCCAACGCACCCTTAATTTTATGCTACAGTAAGTGCAAATTAGTTTCACAAAAAATATTTTTAATCACACTGCCGAGTTAATTTGGTGTGTGGTAATTTTCCGTTCTCCTCTCTTAGCATCACACTCTGTCATGAACCATGATGGCTTGTATGATCTGTGCTCAACACAGGCCCACCCCCAGTCCAGACTCTGTGTTCCTCTCGTTACCAATCTGCCAAATTATCAATCTTTTCCTTACATCATAAATACACCAAAGGACTTCTATGTGTTTCCTTGCATGGTAGCCATATATTTCAAACCACTGCTTACACATAAATTCATGCTAATGCACATTTTCTGAAAGTCACTGTTGAATCTTGCAATAAGCCCTCATTACCAAAAATATATTTTTATTATAATGCATGCTGAAGATAAACATGCAGCACTAATTGTCTGACTTTATATATAATTATAGACAGTTCTGTCCAGAAGTGTTAGCACTTCAGTTGTTTGTATCATATAATACCATCAAGAATACATCTGATCAGTCTCAGATTTATTCAGCAGAAGCACAACATATTGATAGAGAACTAGCTTTAGCGATTAAACAAAGAGGCATTCTTTAACAGATGGCATGGCTCCATCAGAGTCCTGATTGCAACATCAATGATTCAGTTTGTGTTAGGGCCATAGAGAATTCAGGATTTTGCTTGAATATATTGAGCGACATTTAAAAGTTTTCCTTAGTATGTTTTATCTTGATTACTTAACTTTGTAATTTAACATATTGCACTCAATTTATCCTGCTATTGTTAATCTAATCTTTGGTAGTTGCTGGGCTCCAGCAGTCACACCTGTTGCCACAGTATCACCGCGAGGGCAATAACAGTAGTAGTCTATGTTGCTGTTGTAAACTGGTGTATGTATTTGGGTCAGCATGCGAAGAGTAGTGGTGACTGTCACAGTTCGTAGTTGTTTTAATTTAATTCAATTTAATTTAATTTAATTTATATTAACAGAAATGAGAAATAGATAAGCAGGATTCCTGTGTTGAAGTTGTCTGTTGTATGTGGAACAATGAACATTTGTTTCCTTTTTAAACTGAACGGCATGCAAACTGCTTCCTGGAGGCACGAGTCAGAAAATTAACATCTTGCAGAAGGTGCGAAAGTTTTGGATTGCATAAAGAGAATCATTGAATAGTCTTCACAGAAGAACTGTAGCATATTTTCCATGATACGGTACCTTAACATTTTCAGTGCAGTTATTTCTGGGCAAATTTGTGCTGTTTTATGAAGATAAATGATAAATAAAACACGTGATGGCATTAGTTTTGCAAGCTGTTTTTTTTCCCTTCACCTTAAACTCTGGCACAGCACTAACACTTTGGCTCCAAATATATGATAAATCCTAAAAACTATGAAATTTGCAGTATTAGAACATGTAATCTTCCAACATTTGCCAACAAGACAAAGCTGGAGAAACATAAATTCCACAGCAATGACTATATCATGAGCAGAGATGAGCAGTAATGCGTTACTTTAATCCAATTACTTTTTTCAAGTAAAGAGTAAAGTAAGGGATTACTATTGCAAAAAGTAACTGGATTGCTGTAACTTTCCTGTAAGCACGCTGCGTTATTGTGTTACTAAATTGTGATTTTGTTTGTGGGAGTGTCTCAGACAATGATGTACGAGTGTGCGACGTCCATGGCAGCAACGGACGTGTGTAGATCAACAATGGATAATATGGAGTGGGAGAGAGAGTACAACCATGCAGAGTTTAAAGCTTGGAAGTACTGACTTTACTTTAAGTTTGATTGATAAAAAGTGACAAAAAGATTAGCGTTTGGTATTCACTCTGCGTGGGAAGAAAACTTCTTTCTACAGCGAAAAATTAAAATCTGAGTAAGCACTGAGCATGCTCCCACGGGAATGTGACATTTACAGGGAAACCCATGGATCCCCCACTGACATGACCGCTGTGGCACCGGCCCCACTCCTGCTAAACAGGTGAAAACAGATGTAAGAGTGACAGGACTTAGTAGCACTGAATCTTTGATTTTATTTCATTTTATGCTTTGTTTTACTTGCATCTATTTGAAAGATTGAGTGTAAACACAAAATTTTTTTTTATTTTATATGCTGGAATATGCAGAAAATAGGTTTAATTTTTAAAGAAGTTTTTTCAAGTCAAAGAGTTTTGCATATAATTTAATTTTTGCTTGATGCAATGTGCGTAAAGTTCAAAGATTAAAACTAATAAAACAATTTTTAAACAGAGATTTTTTCATTTGATTCCATTTTATATGATGGATTACGCCGAAAAAAATAGAATTGGGCTGAAAGGTCTATTGCTTTATTATTTATTCAGGCATCATGTTTTTAAAAAGTAACTAATTAATAAAGTAACTATTTACTTTTGAAAATAAGTAATCAGTAAAGTAACAGGATTAATTTCTTGGAGAAGTAATTAGTTATTAGTATCTAATTCCTTTTTTAAGTAACTTGACTAGCACTGATCATGTGCAATACAACAGAACAAAAATACACATTTAACATTTGGCCCAGTAAATGCTTATTGTGAACCACATGGAATATCCCATAATTAAAAGTACATAAAGAATGGAAAGTTTAGGTAGAGCTGTTCAAAGACATCTCAAATATCCCAGGGTGCCTTTAGCTAGATTAACTGTTTTGTAGGGAACTCAATGTTTACAGGAGGCATTTTGCAATTTTGCAAACATTGTGAATAAGTCTCAGCAGATTAAGAATGCTTCTTTTAACATTACCAATAGGTGGATTTCAGCTTTCAGCATTGATCCTCCAACTTTACAGAGGTCTGCTGGAGGTGTTGAACCACATAGTTGCAAAATGCACCTGAGAGGTAATGTTCCCCCCTTTCCTCTAAGGTGCTGACCTGCCTTCCCTGTCTGCTCTATCTCTGTTCTTTTCTCATGCGTGTCTGGGTGTGAGTGAATTAGCTCTGCCTACCTCCTTCCAGAAGTGAATGTGGCCACCCCAGATACCATTGGTACTTGTTTCCCATCTAGACCACAGTCCTCCTTTCACCTCCTCACTGGATCGTTAAGCCACATAGCGTGGCAGTATTACTTGCGCCTCTTAGTCATCTGATGTCACTTGCCTGCTAACCTTTGCTACATGCTTACCTTACTTGTCCTCTTTCATTGCAGCATCTGCCCTGATGTAGCCTCCTGCCTAGTTTCTAAAAAAACCTCCCAGTCCCACTCTAGTCCCACAGGAGAACTCTTACCCAAGTTCAAACCTGAGGAAATTAGAGAGCACTTACTTGAAGTCAAGCATGTGGAGAAACAGAGAATTTTTACCTGCATCCCTACCTGGAAAAGGGAACAAAGTCTCACCTCTGACCTTTGAAAGCAGTGTTCACTTACTTGAGCTGGCAAAACCAGAAAACACCCAGCTGCCTAAGTCTTGGTCCTGTGGAGAATTGAAATCCTTCGCTTGAATAATAATGTCAGTATTTTCCTGAAAAGCTGTAAATTCTTCCTTGTTGTTAACCTGAAGGAGCTGATTAAAATCAGGGCTTCCTGCAACATAAACCTTTTTTCATAATTTGTGATACGCTCCCTAACTTGGTGCCGTGACCTTGGCAGAGGCGAGAGAGCTCTGCGTCACACGCCAGTCCGAAATCTACCACAGGTGGGTTGAGGTCATGTGACTGTGGAGGTTTTACAACAGGATTCGAGTGGAACTTTCATCAAACCATTCAACAACCACTCGTGCCCTTTGGATAGAAGCATAGCCTGATAGGAAAAAGGATGTCACTCAGGAAAACTTTGCAGTGACCCTTCCTCTTAGGAAAGCAAGTGGACCGAAACCACTTAAATGTTCCCAGAAGCAAACCTCTCTGTAGAGTTCAAAGGCTTTAGCCTCATAATCCAAAAACAAACCAAAAACCCAGATTGGTTAAATAACTAAAACATGAAGAAAAAATGAAATTCTGAATTCATATTTTCAGGCCATCTTGTCATGATCAAAGTCTTTAGGACGAAGTTTAATCTGGAGAGTTTAATCTCGACAGAGTAATTTGCATCAAGTTATTTTATGAAGCCCATGCCAACATAATAAAATGTAATGTAATAAGAGAAATGTCATTCTAATAACATGATCAGCGCTTACTCAGTGAGTGTGCGTACTGAAAATTAAATCTAAGGTGAATGTTATTTGAGTGAACACAAAAAAGGTGCAAGACTAATAATTATCAGATACTTTTAATAAGAAACAAAAAAGAAATCACAACTATAAACTGCACTGTAATAGTGACTCCTAGGTTAACTCTCTTTGCACATACGTCACAGTAATTTTGCATTTACAGTTCTTTCCTTTTATTTTTAAGAAAAATTAAGTGAAGGGTTGAATGCTGAGTGGCAGAGGTGGGGACATTTAATAGCCTACTACCTGGATGAAAATCACATTTAATTATCCTCTGCCACTGTCAAAGTGAAAGGAATATTGGATGGCGTAATTGGTTTTCAACAGCTACCTGAAAGGGCCAACAACCTGCAATGTGTTCTGAAAGGGTTGAAAAAATGTTACCTCATCCCCTGACAGGCCGTACCTTAACTGTTAATAACCTCTTTGTGTTGTACTAATCCTTCATTTTGGAGTGCAGGACTATGCCTGCATATACTTTAACTTCAAGGTGGTCACGGGCCATCAAGAAGTAGTCACAGCCTGCCGTGTGTTACATCGACAATAAATCCAACCCTGTCCATTAAAAAGAAGGTCTGACTAAACAATAAAAAGGCCCTTGGCCAGATCTCTAAAACTGGCCTCTGTATGCGATTGTGCACTTCCTCCTTGAAGCAGCACATATGTTCCCCGGGGCAGGACGAACGGCTCCGCCTGGGAGAATAGAGAGGAGGGGGAGGAGAAAAGATGAGTGTCTCCATCTGTCTGTGGATCTAGGGGGCTCACATACTGTTACATCTCCCCCTGGAAGAGTGGGGAGTCTTGGGCAGATATCATCAAACACGGGCTCGCTTTGCTCTCCACGGCAGCCATGTCACAGCCATTGCTTGCCAACAACGGGATGGACAACAAAACCGCATATGGCTGCCGAAAACACATATGGCCTAAACGTCGTGATGCCTTTTACTTGTGTGGGGCTTTCATTACCTTTGACTTTAATTTTGGCTCAGCTGACATGGCAGCTCCAATTAACAGTTAAAAAAATTATGTATACCACTTTATATTTATTATTGTGTACTGCTTGGAATAATAAACTTGTAAAGTGAATTTACAGTAGGATATTTTATTTATTTTATTATTTGTTCATGTGTGTGTGAATTTGCATGTGTAAACCTGGGGGGACTGGCCATCTCCCTGGCAGACAGTGGCCATCTGGCTGAGGGGTTTGGAGACAGGCACTGTCTGTTAAGCACTATAACCCTTATCTTCGTGCCATGTCTCAGATGCCCCTGCCATTCTCTCCCGGGTCCCCCTTCGCACCGGAAAAGGCACTCTGAGATGGATGAGAGGCGACAGACGGGATGTCTGGCATGTATGGGACTGAAGAGTGGGTGCTGGAGAGAGGAATTTTAAAAAAAATCACTGCTGTCAGTTGGCTTAACAAAGCAGACACATCATCATCCTCCTGGGCAGGGGTCCAAATCAATATCTTGCTATTGACAAAGCTAGCAGGTTTGATGTATGTTGTTGCTCCTCAGCTTGATCACACATCACCAGTCATTATATGTCCATGTCACCTTGGTTGTGAATGTGTGAAGCGTTAGTTTATGGGTGTGAATGTTGGTTGGTTCATTGGGACTGGGACATCACAGACATTCATCATTGACTTTCTATGACTCATGTTTGGTTTTGTTCCTCATGGACAAAATGCCTTTTTAACTATGAATGAAGGCAAGCATCGATTTCTTAGAGGAGAATAACTCGTGTTGAAGATGTTGAAGATACATTCAGCACACATACTGTACACATGCAGAAAGACAGTGATGAATATTTCTAGTTTTTTGGGGACTGATAAATGTGTTAAAAAAAGGTAAAATTATGTAGAGACATGCTGACATTGCCCTGTGAAAATAAAGGCTGAAAAGGTGTCATAAAATTAGGGCTGACCACTCCCCTTCCTGAGCTCTGTGAGTGAAACACAGGGACACGCAGCTCAGACTACGTTCACACTAATGCGCTTTCGTTTGAAAACGCATCTTTTTTTCTCCATTTTGCCCTCCCATCCACACTGAGACGGAGGGAAAACAGAGCGTTTTTGGAAACGGTCTCCAAAACGCATCAATTTAAAAACGCAGCGTTTTCGCGTAGTGTGGACGGCCAAAACTGAGCTTTTTTTTAAAACGATGACATATGTTAGTCATATGATGCAGTCA
>VUQR01022761.1:5871-48145 GCA_015108515.1 Hemichromis elongatus | reverse complement strand
GGCTGCCGGGGGATTCCCATGATGCATTGAGTTTTTCCTTTCCAGTCACCTTTCTCACTCACTGTGTTAACAGACCTCTCTGTATTGAACCATACCTGCTACTAATCTCTGTCTCTCTTCCACAGCATGTCTTTATCCTGTTCTTTTCTTCTTTCACCCCAACCGGTCGCAGCAGATGGCCCGCCCCTCCCTGAGCCTGGTTCTGCCGGAGGTTTCTTCCTGTTAAAAGGGAGTTTTTCCTTCCCATCGTCGCCAAAGTGCTTGCTCATAGGGGGTCATATGATTGTTGGGTTTTCTCTGTATGTACTAAGCGCCTTGAGGCGACTGTTGTTGTGATCTGGCGCTATATAAATAAAATTGAATTGAATTGAATTGAATTGAATTGAATTGAGGGACAAGAAAACCATCAGGAAACGTCTGTGTGAGGAAATGTGCCTGTGAAGCTCCTGTCGTGGCATTTCCACTCAACGGCCCAGGATTTAAACACAGACCCATAACATCTAGAACGATCATTTATGTGCTGCATTACACCAGGTTTGAGCAAATTGCAGGAAAAAAAAAAATCAGTAATTCACCACAAACTACATCCAGCTAAAATATATAAATATTATTTTTTTTTTTAAAAAGGTTACTTCAGCCTGCCTGTCAACTCACCACGTCGTCATCGTTCATGTCGTTGACTGACAGCGTCCACATTTTCACCGTCTTGGGATCCAGAGCAGGTTTCTCTGCTGAAATCACACATTTTAACCAACATTAGCTTCACAGCACAAACAGTCTGAGGGCAGAGCTCTTAAACCACATTAGGAATACTTTATGTCTAATCCGTTAACCGTCACAGGTGATTGAAGTGCAAACAAGCAGGTGTGGTTCGTCACAAAATAACCTGAGTGTAGTTTTTTTTTCCTAATGTGCAGACAGTAGCATCTCCTTTGTTAGACTCATAAATCTGTCATGTACTGCCCTACAGTGATCATCCCTATCATCATCATCCCAATCCTCTCTACAGACTAAAGGGAAACTGGCATCTGTAGCCAGTTAAATTAAAATCATAGTTCACAGAGACTGCGAGCTGTGGATTCAGAGACAACAGAGAAAGAACAAAGTGGACTTGTGAAGCCTACCTGGCTTGGCTGTCTTTTTGCCGAATGACAGTTTGATCTGGCTCGATGACCCCACCTCAAAGTCTGGTTTGGAGGCAGATACGCGGACTCGAGACAGGGTGTCTCCTTGGTAACCAGAGGCTGTCCTGAGGGAGCTCAGCGCTTCAGGGGTGAGCTCTGCTTTGCTGACCTGAATGACGAGGAAGCAAACTGATATAAGCATGGTACAGCATCAGAGGCTGGATCCAGCCTAATGAATGCGCCCAGCTGGGAGCGGAGGGATGGTGGATATGTTGGACAAAGGAGGTTGAATATGGACATGACAGAGGAGGATGGCAGACATAGGATGAGATGGAGGCAGATGATGCTTCGTGTGAATGAGGAAGCAAAAATGACCATCAGGTCAAACCACTAACAATTATTAGACGTACTCAGTAAGGGCATTCTCACAAGCCAGCAACTGAAAGACTTGTACTAACTTCTTGCCTCCAATCATGTCCCTCAGCTGTTCAAGCAACTTGAGACTCAAAATCTGTGTTTACAAACAAGCTTACGGGAATTTAAACCCAAAACTAACTTCACAATATGTCAAACCGGTTCCTCAAGTGCTCTGATCAGCTGGCCTGAGTGGAATAATGTACTTTATATAACTGCATGTTGCTGGAGTACACGGTTAAAGGTGTTGGGGAACACTTCCCTCTACTCACCTCTTTTACCGACATAAAGCCGGACAGCTTCAGAGCCGACACCAGCTTCTCAGCTGTCTTCACACTCTGTCCTTCTGATTCTGCAACACAGATAAACTCAGCACATTATAACACATCCAAACTGAGGATAAATACACCTAAACTGCTGTCGTTAATGGGTTTCCACTGTAACAGTGCACAGTGTTCTTGATCCTGTGATCTAGTGTGTAATCCTGTTTCAGCTTGTGATACAAGAGTGGCTTGTATCACATGTCAAACAACAGGGTCCTTCACTCTCATTCAAAGTCACTTCAGTCACACTGTTGAAGTGAGTTTAACTTGATACCTTAACACATTGCATTGCCAGTGGTTACCACTTCACCTGTCGTCCCTACAAGTCACCTGCCGGACAGACGGAAGAGCTTAACAGGTTCCAGTCCCGGTGTTATTAGGATTTTACATGACAGGGGAAAAGGATGCAATGTTAGTGCAACAAAGGGGAGCAAAGCAATGCAGAGAGAAGAACTAGAAGCTAAAACAGGATTACACACTAGATCACAGGATCAAGAACACTCTGATCCAAACTATCTCAGCATCCCTCAGGAGGAGCTGCCAAGCTGGAGGATCTTTTTTATCTTCCAGCAGCAAATGGATAAATGTATTACTGTCTCTTACCTGTAACTGGTTCATCAAGGACCAGTCGGCCTCCAGGTTTGAGCACTCTGGCTATCTCTGCTAGAGCCTCTGAAGTGTGGACGGAGGAGCTGTCAGCCAGAAGGCAAGAGAGCACCCAATCGAAAGTGGAGGCCGCATGAGAGGCTGAGGAGAGGGCAGGAGGAGACATTTAACGTGATCTACATTCTGTTCTCAGCTGCAAACTAAAGTCTTTAACAATGGAGCTCATCAGGGGTTCAAAGTGAGACGCAGGAGGTGGGTTAACCCTAAGACCCAGTGTGGAGGTGCACTGGAAGGAAATGGAAATTCATATTTCAAACACTGGGGTTTGAGTTTCCTTTGTGGACCAGTTTTGTGATTTATTCACCTCAAACAGCTGGAAGAACCTCAACTTCAGCTCATGTTTAAAAAATCCCATTAATAACCTCTCACAGGCAGGTCTGTGTGCACCGGCTCAGGAACATGAACTGCATTTTAAATTCCCGCTACCCCACAAAGCACCTCTCTCTAACAGCTGCTCTCCAGAGTAGTTAAGTATTAGATAAAATAAGTACTGTAATTGTGACTATTTTTAAACATTTGCACACATGAACTCATAACAGAGATGAAAGGGAATTTCATGCGTGTTGAGTGTGGTGATGATGACAGTCTACAGCTGCTGTTTCAGCAGTTTTCCTTAGGAGGTTAAGTCAGAGCATGCATTAAAACGAAACGATCAGATGAACTCACACAGCAGCAGCCTCTCCATGTTCTCCACCGACACTCGGCCGTCTGCTCCGACGACCGCTCCCAGCTCCTCTGCGTACTGCTTCAGGGCTGTAGGTGTTGAAGGCTGAGCCCACACCAGCAGCACTTTGTCTCCTGCTCTGATGCCAAGGTCTGCCATGATTTCCTGGAAGAAGTGAATTCGAGTTTTTATACCTGAAAGTGCAGCGTCACAGTTTGTGTGTTTGGAAGTGTAGGTAATGACTACTGTAGCGGCCTCCACCATGACAACATAAATCCCACAAGTATTTATCCAAAAACAAAAAGTAAATCTTGCAATTCTAGTTCTGGGACAAATCAACAGCAAGTGAACTCTTTTTTATACTGCTATCGTTTATAAACAGGGGCCAGGTCGAAGCTAAACTGTTCATTAGAAACAAACAGCAGTGGAAAAATAATGAAAAGAAAACAAATCCTCAAATGCTAAACCTTCTGTTTGCAAAGGGGAGCCAATCAGGAGAAACCTTAAAGAAGATAAACCACGTGACTGCTCCAGAATACAATAGATAAGGGGTATTTATATGAATGTGAATCGTAATGTAAAGCTACTCTCATACAAACTTAGAAGTGGAAATTAGTGTAATAAAAAGCCCTTCAGATGCAATCAAAGTCAAATTACAAAATGTTATCGTACAAAGGTCTAGAAGGTTCCCTTATGCCCTGTAAGTGACAGTGAAGAGATGTGTTTTAAGTCTCCAAAAATAGAAAACCGTTTACGTGATATACTAACAATTAGAGGTTTGTTCGTGACTCGGTGGAGCAAACAGCGCGACGCAGCACCGGCAGAGGCCCGTAATCACCTCCTAACGACGGCGTGAACACCAAGCAGCTCCCGGCACACGGCTACTCGCATTATCAAAGTCTTAACATTTGTCTTCTGCTCTCCTAAAAAGGCCTCTGGTGGCAGAATTAACTAAAGAAAAAAGAAAAAACACAAACCGAGCCTACACGACGACTTACCTGCTGTCTTGATGGCAGTTAAACTCAAGTACAATTACGTCAAAACGTGTTTCTGGTTTGTGTTTTCAAAATAAAAATGTTTAAGACTGGCCCACAGGCTGTGTGAAGGTTTTTTAATACATACTATATACTTTATGAACTATATACATTAATTTAGACCCATTAGGTTTATGCTTATTTATTGTAGAATAATCAAAATATATTTTTCAAACATGTTATGGGACACTATTAAATTTATAAAAAAAATTGTTATTTTTTTTAATTCAGTGGTCTTAATCTTATTGTAATTTATAGGCGTGACTGAGTTTTAAAGTATAAACACTGAAGAAGAGAGTTGTTTTGGTAATGAAATGCTATATATGTAAATTGTAGCTAAAATAATGACGAGGTTTGTTTACTGGGACACAAACATGATATAAAAAAAATACACACGCACACAGATGTTTTATTTTGAAACGCTTTGACTGGATTTCCGCTCTGGGAGCGAGTCGCGCGGTGGTGACGCCGCTGTGAGCAGCTGATATGGCGGCGCTGCTGAGAGGTCTACGGGCTGGAAGGGCACTCCGGGGCCTGAGCAGCGGTAAGCAGGGTTCACCGCTGGTTTCGTGATGATACCGGAGAGCCGGGGATACGCGTGTCTGTGTCTGCGTCATCAGCGCCGTTAGAACGTGTGTTTTATTAGCGTTAGCTGTTGGCGCCAAAGGTGACCATGACCATGAAGGACGGTATCAGCAACAGTGAACTGTGTGTAGCTTCAAAAAACGGGGCTATTAGGATGTTTGTAGTTTCCGGGATGTCTCTGCTGGGCAAACCTCACAGGTGACAGCGGGGTCAACACGTAAACAGGTTCCTACACCGGGAGGGGGCGTGCTGTCTGCAGCTGCCTGAGTGTTTCTAATAAAGCCGCTAATAATAGCTCCATGTCTTCTATCACTGCAAGTTCTGTGAAACATAGATGTGTAGTCTCGGAGTGTGTTTACGGTAAAGCTCAAGTATTTGTTGATTAGAGTTTGTAAAAAAAAAATGTATCCAACTGAAATACACACTTAAACTATTAAAGGTATCAATAGTTTGATAATTAAACAACCTAATTTATACTGAATCAGTATAACAAATCTAATTGAAAGTACTCCAAAGTTGGAATACTTTGGGGCCTTTTAAAAATTTGCCCGCATTGTATTGAAATGATTTGAAACCTTAAAAAAAAAAGGAAATAAGGCTAAATACAGGTCCTTAATTTTATTTTCCTGTAAGTAAAGTCCTTTAAGTTTGGGTTTGTTAATCTACACTGACAGGTCACTTTATTAGGTGCTAGCACTGGTTTGACTCCCCTTCTCCTTCAGTTCTGCTTTAATCCTTCATGGCTCAGATTCAGCAAGGTGCTGGAAAGTTTCCTTTAAGATTTTGTTCCATGTTGACATGAATGCATTACACAGAGGCTGCAGATTTATCAGCTGCACATCTATGAATGTGTTCTACAACATTCCAAGTGACTGGAGGCCATTTGAGTACAGTGATGTTTAAGAAACCAGTTTGAGGTGATTTGACATGTTATCCTGCTGGAAGCAGCCATCGGAAGATGGTCAGCAACAATATTTAGATAGGCTGCGGTGTTTGAATGGTGCTCAGCCAGTTTCAAGAAGCGTGCCGGGAAAATTCCCCCACCTTATTAAACCTCCTCCAGCCTGAACTGTTGAGACAAGGATCCATGCTTTAATGTCTTTTTCTGACCGCACCATCTGAATGCCGCAGCAGAAATCGACACTCATCAGACCAGGCAACATTTTTCCAGTGTCGTGCATTCAGACATGTTCTTCTGCGCGCAGCAAGTGGTTATTTCAGTTAGTGCTGTCTTATCAGCTCAGTGCAGTCTGGCCATTCTCTTCTAACCTCTGGTACCAAAAGATATTTTGCTTTGGTGAGAACTGCTGTTCACTGGATATCTTTTCTCTTCAGACCGTTCTTTATAAGCTAGAGATGGTAAGACCTGCTTTATAGCTGTGTAAACTGTACAGGTTTCAGTGAGCTTGAGTTTTTGTAAATGTGAGACTTTGTACTGCAGTTTGTCACATTTAATCCTTTTTCTAAACGTTTGGTAACAGTGTGAACAGAATATATTGTTATATGTTTTTATGCTCCAGTGGTTGCTGCACCAACAACAACAAACCCTCAGTGTGGCAGTCTGAGACGAGGCTTCCGCTGTGCAGCGCTGAGGCTTCAGGATGAGTCTAAATCTGACAAGCCTCCCTCCTCATCCACCACCTACCATGAGCACTACCAGGCTCACTCTGCTGAACAGGACACGGCGGCTTCCGCAGCCGATCCGGCAGCCGACCAGTCTGCCGATCCAAACCGCAGGTCAGTAACCTCTACATTAGTTGCTCCTGTCATTCAACAGAAGTTTTAAAAGATGTTTTCTAATGTAGGAGAACTACTCTTGGCCTCACGTTGCCATTTGTCTTTGTGAAGTTACCAGGATCAGAGTGGGGAACAAGACGAGGAGTATGAGACGGAGGAGCAGCTTCAGGCTCGAATCCTGACTGCCGCTCTGGAGTTTGTCCCTCTGCACGGCTGGTCGATGGAAGCTATCGCAGCTGGCGCTGAGGTGAGAGAGTAGTTCAAAGACTTCAACATGTAGCCGGTGCTCATGTGTAAGCTGTACCATTAATGCTGCGGTTGTTGTGTTGGTACCAGAGTCTGGGTTTGTCTTCTGCTTCCACTGGTATGTTCGACAAGGGATCCGGAGACCTGGTCCTACATTTCATCGCTCAGTGCAATGCGCAGCTGACGGAGATCCTGGCTGAACAACACAATCAGGTCCAGCTGGGCCAGGCTGAGTATGTATACACAGCAGCTCACCGTCCAGTTCAAGTATTCGCTCGTCTGCCTTCACAAACATATGAACTAAAATGTGTTGGTGTGTAGAAGAATTAATTGTTCCTTTCACTGGAACTAAGGGTTCCATCCCAGCCCAGTTCCTGAAAAACAGCCCCACACCATAATCCCCCCTGGGACAAACTTTGCCGGTTGCCAGGACAACGGTACTTGTCAGACTGCATTGTGCTAACCCAGACTCGTCCATCAGGTTGCCAGACGTGTAATTCGTCTCTCCAGAGAACACGTTTCCACTGCTCGAGAGTCCAGTGGCGTCGTGCTTTACACCACTGCATCTGATGCTTTGCATTGTGCTTGGTGATGTAAGGCTTGGGTGCAGCTGCTCAGGAAACATATTCAGTAATGCTCTCTGTGCACTGAAGGCCACATGAAGTTTGGAGGTCTGTAGTGATGGACTGCAGAAAGCTGGCGACGTCTCTGGATTATGCAGCTCAGTATCCGCTGACCCTGCTCTGTGATTTCCCGTGGTCTACCACTTTGTGGCTGAGTTGCTGTGATTCACGTCCACCTTGTTATAACGCCACTAACAGCTGCCTTTGGAATATTTAGTGTGTAAATTTGATAACTGGTCGTGTTGCACAGGTGACCTCCTTTCACGGTACCACGCTGGAATTCACTGCGCTCCTGAGAGCGAGCCATTCTTTCACAAATACTTGTAGAAGCAGTCTACAAACCTCTAGGTGCTTGATTTTATTTACCTGCGGCCTCGGTGACTGGAACACCTGAATTCAGTGATTTGGATGGATGAGCGAATACTTTTGGGAAAACGGTGCAGGTTCAGCCTGATCTCAGGTGTAATTCGGGTCTATTACTCACCTATGCTTCAAGCTTGAATGAAAAAACGCAGCAGGAAGGGTAATATAAAAGAACGTGAAAGATGTAAAATGACAGATTTCTCTTGCAGACCAAAGAAGACTGCAGATTTTTTAAGAGATGCCGTAGAGACCAGACTGCGCATGTACATCCCCTACATCGAAACATGGCCACAGGTACAGTACGGAGCACTGGGAATATGAGCTTCTGTGTGTTTACTGGTCAGGAAACTTCACTTGATGTTGTGTCCTCAGGCGATGAGCCTCCTGCTACTTCCCCATAACATCCCCGACAGCCTGAAGCACCTCTCCACGCTGATGGACGACATCTGGTACTACGCCGGAGACCGATCCACAGACGTGAGTGGATCCTATCACCCTTCTTCTTCTCCTCCTCCTCCTCCTCCTCATAGCTTCCTGTCCCCCTTTCATCACCACCCTCAAAATGTCCGACCTGCCACCTCCCAGGTTACTGCCCCATCAACACCTCACTTTGTCCTTGCTGGTACAGTGAAAATACTTGTTTTTGATTGGCTGGCGGGTGCCACTTGAATGTTTCTATTCAATCACAGATCCTATTTCTCTAACAAGAGGAAAAGAAGGCTAACGACCTTCTCGTGACCAATCCTTTTTCAGATTTTTATTGACACATTTGTAGTAAATGGTAATATTAGGTTTGCTCCCATAAAGGTGTAACCTTAGAATACTATTGACACCTGCAGCCGTCATGCAAACTGCAGTCGTTCTTCTTGCGTTTGCATGCAATGCATGCTCTCACCCTGTGTGCAAGGACAAAATCACATATGTGTTTTATAAGCCACAGCTAACTAACCAGCCCCACGCTGGCTCTTGCTGTATTTACATTTAACTTTGCATGTTGCGATAAATCGCTGCAATCATTTTCCTGGCAAAATCTAAAGCTGACCTTTTATGTGTCACTGTATCCGTTTTACTTTGAGTGTACCTTAAACCAAATGTGGACTCTGAATAAAACTGTAGGACTCATTTCTGTTGTAGATGAATTGGTACACTAAGCGGGCGGCGTTGACGGGCATCTACAACACCACTGAGCTGGTGATGATTCAGGATTCCTCTCCAGACTTCCAGGACACTTGGACCTTCCTCGATAACCGCATCCAGGATGTAGTCAACATGGCCACCACAGCCAAACAGGTAGAGAGTTAAACATCGTTAAAGACTCCCTCCTGACTTCTTTTGAATGCTTTTGCAGAAGCACATATTTAATTGCTTTGGAGCGCAGCCCAGCAAGGATAATGACAAATAAAAGATCGCACATTTAGAATTTTAAGAAAAATTGTGTGAAGTCTTTAAATGACCCCTGACCCTGTTCTTCAGCCATGCATAAGCTGTGTGTTCCACTTTGATGTGTAGGTGCAGTCAACAGGTGAAGCAGTGGTGCAGGGACTCATGGGAGCTGCTGTTACAGTGAGTCTTTTGTCTTATATTCAACATTTAATTTCACTCTTCCCATAACCTCTGACACAAGATTAGCAGAGATGCTTAAATCTTCACTCTCTTCTTAAATCTGTGTTCTTAACACTTACCTCAGAAGCACATCACACTCTGTGTAATGCACTCATTTTGCACTGAGAAAGATTCATTCGGTTAGAATAAATGTTATAAATTTGATGTATCATCTTATTAACATCCCGAGGTTTGACAGAAAATCTGTGCATTTTGAAGGAACCTGTGTTCATTAAGTCTGCATGCTTCATTTTCACAGCTGAAGAACCTCACAGGACTGAACCAAAGACGATGAAGCACCGAATCCGACCGTCCAGATCATGAGCAGAAAATCAATTTTAATTTTGCTGGCACTTCTGTTTCACTGTGTGCAATGACTCTGAAATATTAGATTATGGCTGTTATTAAACAAGAGGAGCAGCTAATTTGTTTCTGATCACCTGAAGAAACTCTCACCCACTAGCCCTTTCACTCTCCTGCTCAGATCATTTTTTTCCTTGTACAGAAGGATGCAGATCTGTAATTTAGATGTTGAATCAAGTGAAAGTTCAATAAAGTAGTAATTGTATATTTAACTGTTTTTGGTTTGTCTTTAGTTGTGAAATCAGTTTCCCACTAAAGAACTATGTTTCTCCAGGTTAAAGTCGCTGTAGTTGACTAGAGCAAAAAAAGAAAAAACCCTGTGTCACCAGAATTATTTGAAATCTTCTGGAGTTAAAATTTTGTATATAGAGAGTCTGATTTCGGACGATTGCATTAATTGTAATTGTTCTGCCTGTATTACAATTAAAGAGTAATTTTAAAAAAAAATTGACCACCAATTTAAACCCTTGAAGTATTTGTTTTACATTAATGTGAGACAAAGTTCTTGCCTGAAAAAGAATATACAGATAATCTTTGCGAGAAAGTCAAACTTGACAATTTGTGCTTTTATTTTGAAAAAAAGAAGCTCCCCATTGTCTGTAACCCGGATGTAAAAGGAAGACCCGCCTTCAAGCCTCCTTTGACCCAATCACTATACACGTTTACATCTCGTGCCCAATCAGCGCCTCGTAAATATTTCCGTGAGGTCTTCAAGCAGAAGCAGCGGTAGTGGCTAAGTGTGTTAATAGCAAAACGTCTTGTTTAACATAATTTAGCGTCAGTAATGCCGTATGCTAACCAGCCAACGGTAAAGATCACAGAACTGACAGACGAAAATGTCAAGTTTGTCATCGAAAACACTGATTTGGCGTAAGTACGGGTTTATTTTCCCCTGTTTAGTACGTGAGGAGGGCGGCCATTATCCTCAGCACCAAAACACACGCTAACAGCGTAAAGCTGCTTTCGTTTAACTCGTATAACTAATATTTAATATACAATATAATTATTAGTTGATCTTGTGTTAAGCTGGCTAAAAGAGGGAGTAAATGCAGGTGTTTCATATTAATTATAGGTTCATGTTTTTAAATGGTTCTTTAGTCTGCTGTGTATGAATTACTATTTCGGACAAAGTTTCATATTCAGATAAACAATAAGTAAATACGTGGGGTACAAAAATAAAGTAATAAAAGTTGGTAAGTAAAATGTGCTTGTTTACTTCACAGTAATATTTATTCCATAACTCTTTTTATATTTTTTTCCAGCGTTGATTAAAATGTACATTTAATAACGAAAACGAGAAATTCCTTTTCAGATGCAGATTTCAGGTGACCTTGGACAGTTTTACACCTCATTCTGTGAAGCACACACCTGATGAAAACCTAAAAGCACAGTCTGGAGTTTAAGAGCAATTTAAGAGTGTTATTCATTGTGACTTTCACATCTAATAATAACAATACATTTTATTTGAGGGCATCTATCTAAAACCCAAGGTCCCCTTATAAAGAGATAAAGACCTCACTAAAACAGTAGATCAAAATAGATAAAACCATCTTTTTTCTTCTTTTTCAGGGTTGCAAACTCCCTCCGCCGTGTCTTCATGTCAGAGGTCCCTACAATAGGTACAGTAGCATTTATTTTTTTGTATCGTTGCTTAACATCACCAAGTTCTGGTGGGGTCCTTTCAACTCTTCTCATATCTGAGTGTAATTTTTTTTTAAAAAGGTCGCTGCACAGTTTTATAAGTAAGCAGTCGAGTCTCAGCTGCTGTTATGACATTGGAGAGCTAAACGACACGGATATTGTGTTGGATAAAGTTGTGTAGCTTCACCAGAACTTTGGAGAATGAGGAGTATCAAACCCACCTCAGCGAGCGTAAATGACTGACTTACACCTGCACTACTTCATTTCCAGCCATCGACTGGATCCAGATCGACGCCAATTCGTCAGTACTGCACGATGAGTTCATCGCCCACAGAGTGGGTATGTATAAGAGCGCGTGTAATACCTGTGGCGGTGCGAGAGTTTAAAAAGGGCTGCTGTAACAACCTGTTACCTGTATCTTTAGGCCTTATACCGCTCACCAGCGACGACATCGTGGACAAAATGCAGTATTCCAGGGTGAGCAGACATTTGTATTTGTAACATTTGACCAGCCACAGTTTATCTTATCCTTGTTTCTCAAAGGATTTTTTTAATGCTCATCTCATCTGTGTTGCCACGCTTTCTGTTCAATGGACACCTCTCTCTTGTTTCCTGCAAAAAAACTCCTCCTGCCACACAGCTGTAGAGATACTGCTCATAATTTTCAGACATTTAAATTTCGACATGTGATTTGACAACTGCCTGTGAAAACAAAAACACCCGACACACTCAGATTGGTCGTTAATCTGATGGTTCCCTGGTTTGAACGCTACGTGATATTTGATTGCGACGGGCGAGCGCTTTTCCTGCTGTTTTGTGGGCCTCGTGTTCGGCCTCCTGCCTGGTCGGTGCGCGCTCATCTAAACCACACAGAGTATTTTTAGGCATGCAGAAAACATCTAAAATCTCCAACTTTCTTACCATCATGCTCTGGGTAAAAATGATGATGATCTATCGATATGTAAAACGTGTTAGCTTTAAAGCTGCACATGCTCAACAAGACGTGGCAGTCTGCTTCTTCTGACCCCAGAGTGTTTATAGATGTGACTAGTGGAAGTTAGAGGCAGACTGCATGTTAACAATGCAATCAGGACAAAACTAGGACTGTACTTGTGTTTTTTGGGCCACTTTCCCATTGGCTGAACAGAACCAACTTCCTACCTCTTAAATGTGTCGGCCAGCTTTAACACCAAAACATCAAATTCTCCTGCAGGACTGCACCTGTGAGGACTTCTGTCAGGAGTGCTCTGTTGAGCTCACCCTGGATGTTCGGTGTAACGAGGACCAGACGCGTCACGTGACCTCCCGCGACCTGTTATCTAACAACCCCAGAGTCATCCCGGTGAGGCTTTTCTCCTGTTTCTAGGACGATTAGTGGACTGTAAGCAGAGGTGAAGTTGACTGTGGTACATTGTGGTTTTCTAGGTGACTTCCAGGAGTCGAGACAACGATCCCAATGACTATGTCGAGCAAGATGGTAAGCTGCATTCATGAGTACATAGTGACTGCTGAGGTCTCTGTCTAGTGTCTGTTTTAACATCACTTCTATAATAAATGTTTTAAATCCTCCTCCTCCTTGTACTCTGATACCGCACAGACATTTTGCTGGTGAAGCTCCGTAAAGGTCAGGAACTTCGTCTCAGAGCTTACGCTAAGAAAGGCTTTGGGAAGGAGCACGCCAAGTGGAACCCAACAGCAGGGGTCTCCTTCGAGTATGACCCAGACAACGCACTCAGGCACACTGTTTATCCACGACCCGAGGAGTGGTAGGTTTTCCTCCCAGTTTGGCTCATCTAAAAACTACATTGTTAAAGAATAGTTATCATAAAAATACTGACATCCAATGCACTGATTCCCAGGCCGAAGAGCGAGTACTCGGAGATCGAAGAGGACGAGTTTCAGGCCCCTTACGACCCCAACGGGAAACCAGAACGGTTAGCAAAGAGCTTCGTGATGTTTTCTCATCTTTGTTATTCTGCCCACTGGGAATTGCATCAGCTAATGTAAGCCAGAAGGATCTAGGCCTGTTTTGATCCCTGTGCACAGGCTTTTAAAGATGGCCAGACCTTACGGTCAGATATTGTCAATAAAGAAGCATGAGATGGATGTGATCCCTTACCTTCTCTTATTTTTGGATGGGTGGTTTTACTTGTTATACCAAACCCAGCTTGGCTGATGCAATCAAAACACAGATCATCTGCACTCCTTCCTTGGAGAAATGAACTCCAGACACAAGCACAGATTAGCACGTTCAGTACTGTGCATGTGTTTTTGGCCCTGAATCAAATCCAGTATGTTTCAGACTTAAATTCTGCAGTTGAATGACTTTGACTATTAAAAGGAAATTTCACACGAAGTTCAGCTCACATTTCTCTCTGCACAGGTTCTATTACAACGTGGAGTCATGCGGCTCCCTGCGGCCGGAGACCATTGTGATGTCAGCTCTGGCTGTCCTGAAGAAGAAGCTGAGTGACCTCCAAACCCAGCTGAGCCACGAGATCCAGAACGACGTACTGATCATCAACTGAAGGACCTTCTGTCGTACCAGGCTGATCTTTACATCTATAAATGACTTTGCTGTGTCCTCCCTGCAGGCTGACAGGATCGTTGATACCCGATCCTTTTGAATGTGGGTTGTGCAACTTTTTCTGGTCATAATAAATTGAGTTTCAGCCACTAGAAATGTAAAATTCAGTGAGTTTGCAAGATCATTGTTTCATTTGGAGTTTGAGCCAAATGCGTATGGATCTTTTTGACTGTCAGTGTAACACTTTAAACTGTTTTCCCTTAAATATTCCTTTTTTAAATAAATAGTTTCTAAAGGAAATTGTTTTTTCATGATGTGTCCTTATTTGGGTTTTTCTGGGCTGGTGATAACGTACCTGCATCTGCAGCATGTGAAGCCTGCAAATATGTGATTTTTTTTTAATGGCAGATTTAGCCATTTTAAAACTATATATATACTTAATCAAGGTTAAATATAATTAATTAGACCAAAAGAGTAGGAATATATATGTGAAGTTATATAGTGCTGTTCTTTGGGTGCTGTGTGGATAAAGGGGGAAAAAGTATAACATTTTTTCGAGTGCATTCATTTATTTCCTCACCAATAATGATGAGCAGTAATATGTTAGATACATTCAGTTATCTGCTTTAAAACATAATATAATATTGTAATGTCTGTTTGGCAGGAGTATACTTCAAGTCATTTGGGAACCCCACTTTTATTTGCACACATAGCCTTAAACATAAGCTTAGATCAGTTCAAGGATTTATTTCCAGAAAAAATATGTTATTTTTATGCACAAAGTGATTTGTGTTTGTTTACAATCCCTTTATGATGCGAAGAAATTAACGTTTACAGTGTAACAATTTAAGTTCAAATCGTTTTATGTAAAACGTTTATCTTGTTAATCTATTAATACCTTAAATCTGCTGTTGTGACATTTACTGTGTGCGATGGGAACTTGTCGAACAATAAATGATTTGTATATAAACCACGGGCTTCCGTAGAAGGCACCGAAATTACTACTGATCAATCAGACTACCGGTCTTTATTTTGGCATTGCAGAAATTAAAGTCTTTTGTAATTTACGGGGGCTTTTATTTTGAATGTTTCAAAAACTAAAAGGCCCTCGTGGCACCACCTCAGACCTTAGAGGTCAGAGAAGCTCTCTGTCGGGCAGTCAGCTGATAGGCGGCGGATGCTCTGAGATCCGGACCGGGTAGGAAGGATGCTGCACGCGGAGGATGACGCGTTGGACCCGGTAGGAAGGATGCTGCACGCGGAGGATGACACGGTAGGACGTTTTTCCTTTCGCTTCAGAAAGTCACACCAGGCTTCTTTAGGATTTGCAGAAATTTAAATTTTCACTTGTTAGCAGCCGGTGTTCCAATGGTTGTAAAACGAGTAGGTTACACTCACTGATATATTTCGCACAGATATTTAATTCGGCGTACATTTGATCTACCTAGCAGCAACAAAAAATGCAACTTCTTGGCTTTAAGCATAAGATACCTGCGACAACGGCTCGTTTGAGAGAGAAAGGACATCTACAGTGTGATCTCTCGTTAAATAATTGGCTTAATAATAAGTTGTATGCTTGCCGAATTTACACAAATTGAACTTAAAACTCAGAGAAAAGCTAAAACTTTCTCTTACTTAACGGTTAACCCGCGTATACACGCGATAAAACATTAAACTGATAAGCCAATACAGCGATTTGGTTGGAATTCTTTTCTAAGAAGATGCAGTTTTCATTTAAATCATCTGATGGTGTGCTATTTTCGAAACGACCTACAACCTCATTGTCTCAACATGACAAAGATTAGAAAGACAACAAATCACAGTAGACAACTGTGCAAAAGTTAGCTATGTCATCATTAAAAACTTTGAGGAAACCGCATGGGAAGGGTGGCTGTCAAGAAGCCATTCTCAATGAAGGAAAACGGGAAATCTAATTTTTTTGTGTGTGTGTGTGTGTATGAAGGAGTTCCAATGAGAAGTCCAAGAGTGAGTGTGTACAGCCAGGAATTATGAATGCAGAAATGTACCATCAGATTTAAATCCACAATGCAATATAATCTAAAAACATCTGATTGACAAAGGTTTTTATTTTTTAAGCATGACAGTAATCCCAAACATACTGCCAGTGCAGTGAAAGCATAACTGGATAGAAAAACATCCAATGGAACAATATGAATGATGGACTGACCTCCTCAGAGCCCGGCCTTCAATATTAATGAAGCAGTGTAGGATCATCTTGATGAGTATATGCAGAGTTTGGTCTACACTTCAAATCAAGTATCTGATAAGAAAATGTGATATGTGCAAGTTAAATAAATCTGTTTTCTGACACTTAAAGTAGACTCGAACATCTCTGACCCCCACCTTGGTGGACTGATCCTTGGAGTTGAAGATGGCTTTGATTAGGAAGAGGTTCTCCTCCTCCTCAGTTGAAGAGGACAGTGTAAGCCTCTATCATAGCACTTCCGTTTCTACATTCGATCTAGCCAGTGAAGAAGAACACCCATATGCATCCCTGCTCTGGTAAGCTCTCTGCTGCCTTCATCGTGTCTCCATCCAGCAGATGAAGTGTTCACGTATTTTACTCAAATAATAAAAAGCACACACTTATGAGAAATATTAGCTCAGATGATAATAATTCAAAGTAATTATTGATTAAAAAATAACCCCTGCTAGTATGTGATTGCTATGTTGATAGTAAATTATGAATGCATTGACATGAAAGTAGACTTTTTACTGTATTTTATATACTGTGAAAGGCATCCAATAAAAAGTCACTTGTTGTTATCAAAGAACCTATCAGACCTGTCTGATAGTTGTGCAGAAATAACTGTTGAGGAGGATAGCGTGGTGAACAAGTATCGACACAATGCTACAGCAGGCATAGCCCTCTAATTCTGAACCTCTAATCTCACACACAGTTTCAAAAACCCTCTCCCACATCTTAAAAGCTAAAAAGGCGATCAGTTAATCTGTCTTCTCGGTCCAAAGTGTGAACACTGGCATCCTTGAATCCTTAAACTTTGGTGGTGGTTAACGACTATCAGCCATCTATGATGAGCTCGTCAGATCCCTTCCCAGGTGTTCCCAGGTTCCCTTTCAACACCCACTCACATCATGTGTCAGGTGACCTCAATAGGTCACATGATAGGGCAGGCAAGGTCTCACAGGGGTTTCACCCAAAACCTCTGGTAGTAAAGATCCACACCTTTTTCACACCTTGGCTCGTGTGACGGTGCACGAGCCAAGGTGTGAAATATCTTGGCTTTGACTTAATGGACTTAATATCGAGTCAACGACCACCTCCTAAGGGACAACCCCCACTAAAAAAAAACTTTTCAAGCTCTTGAGACTTCTCGATGTCTGAGAACCTGCGCCGACCTCTTCGACATCCGTTTCCCATCCGTCCTTGTGGCTCATCGTAGAGCCAAAACACCCTGTTTAATAACTACACAGAGCTCATCATCTTAAATACTTATTTAGAACCATCATTACTAAACACTTGATACTTCATTGTAGAGAACAGTTAATGAATAGTAAACCATCTTAAGAGTCCTGAGTGTCACTTTCCATGTAAAATCATCTGCATTGGGCTAAAATATATCAAACACACAATCAAATGTAGAGACATGTTTAGGTTCTTTATATCTCATGGCCTCATATAACCAACAAAAACCCATCAGCCGAGTGGTTTTCCATTTGTTTACCACTTTTTGCGATGCAGTTATATTAGAGCTGACAGGATAATATTTAAAGTAAAAAAAAATAAAAATATATATAAAATATAAAATGTGTTTTTGTGCAGCTGCCACAGCGTCCAAGACTCTCTGCTGAGCTCCAACAGCAGCTTTACCGGATACAGAGGCATCCTCAACTGGATCATCATCCTGCTGGTCAGTTTCTCAGCCCTGCCTTCTGATTTGTGGAAATACATTTAAGATGTTATTTAGTTATAAAAATGCTGTCATTGTGATTTTTAAGGTCCTGACTCATGCTCACCTGTTCTTGGAGAATTTCATACAGTGAGTATAAATGGCTGCTCTGCTTTTTTTTTTTTTTGGTTTGGATTTTCAGATTTGGTGGATTTCACATCTGTGTTTACATTCATGAAACGGACCCTTCACCTACAAACAGGCTCTTTTTTTTTAGAAAACCATTAAGGTTTCATGTTTAGTAAACTTCCTGTGCTTTACTCCAGTGTACATGTGCTGGGACTCTGCGGGCACATTTAGTCGAAGAAACACTAAAGTACGAGCGCTGCACTTCACAACAGCACAACACACTCTGAATCTAGAAGACTTTTGGATGGAAATTTGTGAGGAGAACCGCCACCCTGAATGTGTCACATGAACATATTAAAACCTGATTGGTCTAAAGACATTTCTATCCATTGCAATCCAGTTTAAATGCATCCCTGCTCTGTGGCTACTCGTGCTTCTATAACTAAAGCTGACTTTGTTTTCCTCTTCCTAACAGACATGGATTTTTGATAGATGTCAAAAAAGTTTTGGGACATCTGATCGAGGACAACTGCAACTGGCCGTCAGTCATCCTCATTCTGGGTGAGAAACATTGGTCTCTGTAGGACTGCGGCAGAGAAGCAAGCACATCCTGAATGATACAGGATTACTTTAGAGTAGAGAGAATAGATGGCTCCAGCAGCACGCTTGTTGTTGTAATGAACGAAATGTTTTTTTCCCAGCTGCCAACACGTTTGCTCTGATAGCTTTGCTTCTGGAGAGGTCCCAGCAAAAGGTGAGAGCTTATTATTTTCTCTTTTACATGATAAAGGACGTATCCTGTAAAGGGACTTTTTGACATACAAAAAAATAATAAATCTTTCTTTGTCAGGCAATGCTGTCTCTCGCCAACGCTCACCGTTTACACCTCGCTAATCTGGGGTTGCTGGTTCTATTTCCTGCTGCTGTCATCGTACATGAGCCCGCAATGTCGACAGGTAACTTTAAACCTCTGCACCCTCACTGCATCATATTTACTGTAATCCAGACCGATAGATTTGAGTTCCCTTGTAAAGTACACTCAGCGTTCATTAAGTGCAGCAGGAAACCGATTCAGATTTTGATCCATGTTTACGTTCAATTTAATCCAATTCAGTTTTATTTATGTAGCGCAAAAATCACAACAGTTGCCTCGAAGCACTTTATAAGCCCTACAATAATACAAATAAAACAGAGAAAACCCCAACAATCATATTACCCTCTTGGAGCAAGTGCTTTGGCAACAGTGGGAAGGAAAAAATCCCTTTTATAAGGAAGAGACGTGTGGCAGAACCAGGCTCAGGGAGGGGCGGCCGTCTGACGAGACCGGTGGTGATGAGGGGAGAGGATGATGTGACAGCATCACACAGTTACTGCAGATTTGTTGGCTGCCCATCCATTATGTGAGTTTCCTGTTCTACCACATCTCAAAGATGCTCTATAGGATTGAGATCCAGTGACTGTGGAGGTCATTTTACTACAGTGGACTCACCTAATCCAGTTTATGTTAATTTGAACTTTGTGATGGTACATTATCCGGCTGGAAGCAGTCATCAGATGCTGGGAACACTGGTAAGTTTGGTCCAATTAGAATACACTGCCAGCAGAAGGAAACTGTTACCCAGCTAGACAGAGAACATATCAGTTTGTGTTATTTTGGTTTTTTTACATCACCACTGGCAGCTATATATGATATGAGACCGACCTTTATTCAGAGCACATAGTTTGACTCATGACCGTAGCACTGGTGCAGTCGATGACACCTGGGATCAGATGTGACAATAAACCAGGACTTCCATGTGTACTTTTCATCTTATGACATGTCTCACTGTCTGCTGTGAAAAGCACATTTGTGCTTTGTCCACCAGGTGGAGCATTTTTCTCTCTCTTGTTCTACACTATTCTGGGGATGAAGCTTTATTCGTACCAGGAAACTAATCGTTGGCATCGTCTGGCTCCTTTAGGTATCTGTCCAACACGAAACATTTTATTGACCCCACAGCAGAAGAACAACAGCTGCTACAGCTTTTTGCTTCTTGTTTTTTATTTAGAGAAAGGTCAGAATAGACCTGCATCACAGAAAGACCACAATGAGCACCTGACAATCAGAGGTAACCCCTGCTTTATTTCTTTATAATGACTCAAAGTAATATTTCTGCATTTTTAACTCTGTCTTTATTTTCTCAGAGCTCTATTATTTCCTCCTTGCCCCCACTTTGTGCTTCCAGAGAGGCTTCCCCTGCTCTCCTAAGGTCCACATTAACAAGCTGCTTCACAGACTGCTAGAAATGGTGAGCTGAACGCTAGTGTCATTGTTTCTACACAATATTGTTCTATGAGAGAGGAAAATGTTGTTTTTATTAGTCCTTTATTTGTCCAGCTAAAAAAATCTCATTTCCAAGAGAGACCTGGCATCATGGCAACAAAAGTCAAAATACACGTACCACACAAGTATATAACATTTAAAAAAAATACATAACCCATACAAACATGTGAAAAATATTCAATAATAGATCAAATTAAGAGCCACATTAAAAAACAATCACACTGAGTAAAAGAGTTGTTCTCTCGTCACCCCAAGGTAACAAATTCTGATCATTTCAGTTCCTTCCGCAGATTATTCCAGGAAGCAGGGGGCAGTGTATTTAAAAGCCTTTTTTTCCCCCCAATTCTCTTCTGATTTTTGGGACAATGAGTTGTACGATATTGTGAGAACGAAGGCTGTGTTGTGGTTTTTACACACATAAACACATAAATAAGATGGAACCAGTCCAAGGAGAGATTAGAAAAATAGAAAATAGAAGAACTAAAAAGGATTATTAGCGCTTATTGGAAGGACTCAGTTTTCTCTTTACAAGTCTTTAATTGAGCTCTCCACGATGTTCTTCATTCTCTGTTGCCATGGTAACAAAACGAGCACTTGCAAAACTTTTTCTTGGATAGCTTCAGACCCTTTAATCAGATTATCTTTGAACCTTTAATGAGAAGTGTTATATTTGTAATGCTGTGACACTGCACCGGGGGTTTTCTGTGTCCCTGCTAATGTCAGTGTGACTCTTCCTGATATGAATCCTTGTTTTTTCTTCTCTTTTTTTGGATTGCCAATTCTTTGATCTTTAAAAAAAAAGAAGCTTTTATGAGGTTATTGTAGTCTCTGCTGCTGTTCCTGTCCTGTCTAGTTTTTCTCCTGTTAAATTCTCTCTTGTTGGAGAGAATTTGAAAGGACTTAGCTATTACATTTTTAAGTCCCAGTAGCGAACATTTTTTTGTTTTTAGAATGTCCTTTTTTTTTTGTTGTTGAAATTTTATTAGAATGTCCTTTTTAAAACTAAATATGCATTTATTGTGCACCCTCTACATGGTAAAATGAAACATAATTTTCTGTTTTTAGGTGGTGGTTGTCCAGATCATGGTTGGCATTGTGCAGCAGGTACAGAGATCACTAAAGCCCTTTCTTTGTTGTACAGTAGCTTAATATCACTGCATTTTTGTTCAGACCTCTCAGTCTGGCACTGCATGGCTGTGAGAGGGCTCTGGAGGTTGATTTGGGGGGAGTATAGGCAACTATAGGCTATAATCTCTCATCACGTGCATGAAAATGCACACATGAAGAGCACGGATCACTGTAACATTTATAGTTTACTTTGTGCACAGGGTGTTGATCAGGCTTGTGGGATCAATGCACGCTGGGTCATGACTCTTTATCGTGTTCCTCAACTTGTTCCTTATTGGTGTGGTTGGACACGCTGTGCTGTTATTCCAGCATTGCTTGAATTAAAGTGACATCAGAGCATTTGATTCATCACTCAGTGATTTTAATGTCCTGCCTATAAATCGGTAGATTCTTCTGCTGGTATTTCATGGAGTAGGGAGTCGTGGAAATCAATGACTGTTATCTTCAAGAACCATGTTGAATTTTATGATTCTTGAATCTTTTGTTTCCTTCTAGTGGATTGAACCCATCTTCCAGAGATCAGAAATCTCATTCTCTGTAAGTGAAACATGATCCTTCTAAAGGGTGCGCATTAAAACAAGGGCAGCTTCCACCCCTGCTGAATCCACCCTTCTTTCTCTTTGTGTACTTTTATCCAGAGCATGGCCATCACCATGAGGGTGGAGCACCTCGTGGGACTGGTGGTTAGTGACTTCTTTTGTCCTTGGTCCATGATAATTAGAGAAAGTATGTGTGGCATATTAGCATTGCTAACACATACTTTCTTGTCAGGCACCAACCCACTTCCTCTGGCTCCTCTTCTTCTTTTTGACTCATTCCTACCTGAACTTCTGTGCAGAACTGCTGCGCTTTGGTGATCGACATTTTTATGGAGACTGGTGGTCAGTTGTACAGAACTTTTACTGTAATTTGTGTTAATTTTGCAGCAGCATCTTAGGTCTAATGCAGTTTATATTTTATCTACAGGAACGCCACGACTTTGATTGCTTTCTGGAAGAACTGGAATATTCCCTTTCAGAGGTGGTGTCACAGGTAATATCATCATATTTTGGTCTCTGTGCTTGAATGTTTGACATGTTTTGATTTTTTTTTTTTTTTGCTTACATGTTTTTCTTTTCATGCATAAAAAGACACATTTACAGTCGGCTGGTGGACTGGAATGTTTCCCCATCACATGCTGAGTTGCTGGTTTTCCTGATGTCTGCTGCTCTTTGTGAGGTACAGTCCGCTCTTTCTGACATCTTTGGAAAGGAGCTTTCAATGCTTCCTTTCTTACCTCCTTTGGCACAGGATACATTGCACATTTCTTATGGCTGTATGTGATTCTCACCTTACTGGTCTACACTATCATATTCAAGGTGCTACAGGACCATCATTGCAACCATGGGGTGTTGGGCTTTATTGAATTTACTCCCACAAATCTAGCATGTAATAAACGGGGAATCCAACACGAGTTAAAGCAATCTAATAACTTTCAGACTATGTTTGTGCAGAACTGGCCAGAGACACTGTAAAGGCGAATCAGCATCCAATGGCCACACCTGCTGGTCATTAATCAGAATGCAGGTTTAAGGCACTTTCTGCATGTCTTCCAATTTCAGGTCTAAGAAGTTACCTCTGAATGACCTCATATACTCTATGATTGCAGGTGACCTTTCAAGGACCAAACATTGATCTTTAGCCCCAGAAACTTTGGCTTGTGTCCCGTGTGAAGCTAAAAGTAAATGTGGAACTATTTCAGATTTTCTGAACTCATATTTTCAGAATTTTCTGTTTTGACAGTTTGGTTAAGTTTACGCTGTAAAACTATTTCTGGCCCGTAGGATTCTTATGAATTGACTTTACATCAGTTAGAGATGTTAAAAGACTTTTCAGCATGGATTGTAGGGTAACCATTGTAACTGGTGAACTTAAACATTCCAACATTGGTAATTAAGTGAGATTTGTTACCATTTTTATAACCTACAAGCTGCATGAAAAACACAGAGCAGTCAGTCTGAGAAAAGTTTTTGTAGTCCATCAGTGGGACATTGTAGTTTCATCACAGCGGACCCACATCAGTGACATCCACTGTCACTTTTTTAGGTAGGTTTTGTTTGTGGAGTAGAGTGAGGCTTCACATTTTTTCTTGACTTCATGATTTTTTTCCCACAGGGGTGAAGGAAAAGAGATTAGAGATTAGGATTGAATGCAGCCCATTTCTATACAATAGGATTAAGCTGGCTCCTCTGGATAAACTCTGACAGTATTAATGAGCTGTGATGGTTCTCTTCTCTCTCCTACACAGTATATGATTGCTCTGCCCCTGCACAGCTGTCGTCTGTGGATCTTCCTCATGATGGTGTTTGAGGTGAGATTTTTGCTCTAGTAGCAGCTGCTGTTGTGTGGAGATCCAACTTAATCATTCATGGATGTATTCTATACCCTTTTATTTAACACTCTATAAACAAATGCATTAAGGCTATAAATGGAGACATATATAACACACTGAACCCTTTTAATTGCACCTGATCCACTTTGCTGTTTTGGCGTCCCACAGCTAACACAATGCACTGTGTTGTTATAATTGGGGCATTTCTTGAGCTGACACCATGTCTTCTCCTTCCAGCTCTTGGTTGCGGTATTCCTCCGAAACTGTTTCCAGGGAAACTATGGCAATGGTTTAGTGTGGCTGTTCCTGCTGCTGGGCCCTCCTCTAGCTGCGACCACTTACTTTCACGACCACTACGTCAGCCTCCACGTTAACCGTCAGCATCGCCAGTCGCGGTCACCACTGATATCAGAGCGAAGAGTTTTCCTGCAGCTTCACTGACCGAGTGAAGGCAGTTTAGCAGATATTCCTTCACGTTTGCATTTATGACTGGACTGAGAATTCAGCTGTGAGGAAAAGCTGCACATGTCTAATGTTCCACTTCAGCAATACATATTCTGTGTACACTAAACCCGAGTTATGCTACTATGCATACACATCATGCTGATGTTATTGGAATAAATGACTGTTTAAGGTTTCTTTGTTTAAATTTGTTCATTCATGTTTTTGAATGTGGACAGCAAAGTGAGGTGGTGACTCAGCTGCAGTCAGTTTGTAAAGGTCTTCCTGATGTGACCATTCCTGCTGTCACCAAGGTTGCTGCTAGGATACCCCACATCAATGTGTGGTTAAGAGGCCTTCATTTATATAAGTTTACCGAATCACAAGAGCTGCAGACTGCCTCTTCTTATGTGAGCGTGCACAGAATCTGAAGCAGAAAGCAGGGCTCAACAGAACGTTATAACTTCCATCGAGATACTTGTTATCGCCAACTGGGGTTTTAGGTTTTGTTGAGGCAGCAAAGAAACACTGGCGCTGTTGAATTTTTTTTTGTAGTATACCTCTCTGATTGTTACTTGTTCAGGCTATCATTTTCAAATAAAGCCACCCCAGTTACTTAGCCTCATCTCATCTCTTCCTTAGTTTAGATCCTAGATCCATATTCCAGCAATCCCATCAGGTTCCTCTTCTCTGTTGATCTGTTGTGGTTTGACATTTGTCTTCTGAAAGAAATCCAGCCTGTTCAACACTACAATCATCTGCTCACTCACCACCTGCTGCTGAAGGACACAGTTACAAATTCCTACTTGGGCTGATATTCCCTGCTCCCGTTACCTGGATCCCCAGCCCTAAAAATACACCATTTGTCTACCATCTGTCATGGATGTGAGTGACAGGAGGTGTACTCATAGTGCAAACGTAAACAGTACAGGTTTAAACAGTTTGTTAATTAAGCAGGATATTTACAGTCAAAGAAGGAGAGTAGGATGTGGGGTAACCTACAGAAATTTTTAAATTTTCAAATTTTAACTTTTCATGCAATTTCAGAATATTATTTAAAATTTTGGGAGACGGTAGATACCAAAAACAGCTCAAGCAGTTTTATTTTTGGTAAAAAAATTGAGTCAAGGTCAACGTCCCAGCAAATGTGAAAATCACTAAAAGCTGAAGATGTAAACTACAAACAATTGTAATAAAAAATAGGGTCGTGCTTCCTTCATTCCATATTTTAATATTTTTTCATAGCTGTATTATAGGCTAACTTTGCTGATTAAGCCATGTTCACTAGGTATAATGCTTTATACGAAAAATGAAACTTATTTATAAAGTCACATTTGTTTGTTTTTTACTGATTGGAGGTGATTTAAGGTAATTCTGTGGGCTGTTTATTATTGTTTACGACCCACAATCCTTTGTGCAATGAGAACGCCATATCCTGGGTCACGTGATACTGTCACTGAGGCGGAAATGAAAGTTCACTAGCGATAGCGGCGGAGCACAGCTGATAAAGGTGCGTCCAGATCACACATTAATTGAACTCTTATCGTGTCAATACGTGTGCCATGGCCTAACAAGAAACGTGAGGCTATGGGTGAAGTTTTACTTGCTGGCAGGTGATTAGAACGGCTTTTATCCGCATGTCCTTTTATAAAATCTCACCAAGAAGCTCGCTGGCTAGCTTAGCATCTTTTAGGTCAATTGACAGAATTTAAAGCGGAAGTGTGTTGGCTTTCCTTTCAAAATAAATGCGACTAGAGTTCGACTGAAATATTCATATTCTTAAAGATTCATGTAAAAATTGTAAGTCTCTAATACGTTTGTGTTTTTCAATAGAAATGGATCACCTTCGACAGTTTCAACTTGCCGATAAAAGGATTCATTTGCTGTGTTTTGTCTCCGCACTCTTAACGCAAACAAACAAAACGAAACAGAACGTTTTATTTTAGAAAACATGACCAGAAGTGTTATCGTTTTGGTCGGCTCTCGTTGACGGTGATACATACAAACCTTGATTACCTTCCGCGTTTGTATTGTGTGCGCAGCAGCCAAAGGTATTTTATACGGCAGTAATAACAGAGTTTGTGAGGGTCGTTTAAACCTCTCGGTTGTTCAGAAGTTCAGACAGCTCACAGCGGCCACGAAACGCTGCGCAGTCTCCGGCTTCTTTCACAAGGTTGACGGAGGATGCTGTGCGTCTTTTGTTTTGGTAGCTCTTATCTGTTTGTCTGCAGCCTTGAGACACACCTCAGGTAGATAATCTGGCAATCCAACACCCGGTTAGTCACTCTGACTCGGACCGGATCACCTCTGGCTGGGTTTTGTCTGGGTTTCGGTTGCAGTGGCTGCAGCAAGTCACCTTCAAAACGAGGTTCCCCTCCGCGAAGCAGTGTTAGAATCAGGGTTTTAATTTCATTTGAATTCCTTGATGCATACAGTACAGATCAGTGTCAGCACACCATTAAAACAGAGTCCAGCCGTGCTCTGCGTTGTTTTTGCAGTGCTTTAAATTCAGCAGGGTGCTCTGACTTTGCTCAAGGTGATGTTGATGGGGTTTGATAAAAAATCATTGCTTTTACTTAATATGTTACAGGGAAAACAACTCACTCCTTTAATGTAAATTTATTAGGACAGGCTACTCGGTACACCTTTAATCAGCTTTATATACCTTGTACTCTAATGTTGTGATAAGTAGTTAGTGTCTTACAGATCACGCTCTCTGAGAGTATATAAAATTAAACAAGCTCCAACTTGGGGTAGGTGATGTTCCCCATAAATTATATAGTGATTCACCCTTGCAATCTGCATGTACATTAAAACATTCCAGTTTAGTTACTATAGTGGAACATAGTTTGTAATCACACCAGGGCGAGTGAACATTATTACAGCAAACATGTGCCTGTAACAGCTGTTCATTCACAACGATGATGTGTGAGGACTCCTTACTGTAGCTGGATCTTCCCTCCTGACGTCTAAGTTCATATAAACTGTATTTAAATACAGCTGAATTCCCAGTGAATGTGCTCTGATTTAGTGTTTCCGGCAGTGTGATCAGAGAGGAGAACAAGTATGAGCACTCGTGTAAGAGTCTAGCTGTCTCACTCTGTATTATTTTTGCATGAGTGGGCCTTTTGTATAGTTTTAAAGTGCCTCATGGCTTCTGCCAGAATATAGTGTGTCCCACTGATTTCTGTTCGTGGCAATGGAGGGGAATCTGTGTTTGTGTACACGTGCTTGCAAAGAGCACTTTCCCTAATTAAATTTTTTTTTCAGTACCTTATCACAAATAAATAACTGAGCGATGAAATGGGCCGCCTCAATTGAGATCCACCTCCACTATCTTGGACCGCAGCTGGAGACAGCAGGCCCTGTTTGCTCTGTAGGCTCGGTGAGCTGTAGGTTGTAGCTCGTGGTTAAAGTGGCCCATCAGCAGATCTTTACAGCAGTAAAACTACCTTTGCCAGGTGGAGTCCAAGATAGAGCAGCAGACCATTCAGCTGTGGCAAGAGATCCCTTTTGCGGGAACAGCTGAATGGCAGTAAAGCCTTCGCAAGATAGTTGGGGAAGCATTATATTGGAAAATGTTGAAAAAAGTCGATATATATACTTGGGTGGTCATTAACATATCTGAGGTGACTGCCTGAGTTAAGTATTTGTAAAGTGATTTACTGTGACAGGTGGATATTTGGCTGTCAGTCATTGAGTCCTGTTTTTGACTTGGCTCTAACGCCACGGTTTTTAAAGTAAACATCGGGCTCATTGGCCTTAATGTTTGCACAGCTGCTGTGAAACAAACTCCATTTGGATGTTTTCGTCCAGATGTTTTGGCGTAAATTGTCATGTCTTGAGGAAAAACACCCGTTACTTTCATCACCTGGTACCTCTTGCTGCGGGTGGAAGAGCTCCACCTGTATTCTGCAGCTTCTTCATCCTGTGTCTCTCTCTCCTGCTGGTGTAGTGATACGACTCTCTAGTCATTTAAGAGACTCAGAATTTCCTGCTGTTGGTGGAAATTTTGTAACTGTGGTGCGTAAGTGCATGTCATGATGTTTTGCCCCATTGAATTAGGTTAGCCCATCTAGCTTTCTCTCTACTGCTGCGATAGGCGCTTAGGCAACGTCACTTATCACTACCCTGGAATGAGTGTTTAAAGAGTGGAGGTGCAGTGTGGTGAGAGTTTTGTGCTTTTCTGTCTGAAAGAGGGGTTAGGTTATGCTGTTGATGTTATAATAGTGCGAGACATTTTGCTTTGCTTCAAGATTGTCATTCAAGACACTGCATCAAACCAGCTACAATACATATGCCATCCACCTCTTGCTCAGGACTTAGCATCTAATTCAGTAAAATTCTGCCTCCACCACAGTATTTTTATGCATAGAGGAGTGGCATCTCCTGAGACACATCTGCTTGGGATGCAGCGACAGTATATTGTAATATTTTGAGTTTTTGTGTTTCTGATTGTGTTACAGAGCTGTGATGTCATGGCAGCTGCCAGCGTGAGCAGACCTGGCAGTGCCCAGACCACTGAGAAGTCTCAGTTGACCTTGAAAGGTAATTGTGATTTTTTTTTTCTACTTTATTGCTCAAACAGACAAAATGTTGATACTGCAAACAGAAGGATTGTGGTACATCTACTGCTGCGTTTTATCTCTTTGTCTGGGTATCTCATCTCCACGCATAAGGTAGTAGTATATTATCACCCACAGACATCTTCCATAATGTGACTTGTGCTGTTTTGATTGTGAAACCATGAATGACGATGAACTGCTGCCGGCTTTGGAGAGGTCAGTTTTGTGACGCGGGGCTGTACTCGTTGTTGGGCAAACAAATATTTATTTTTTAGCTCGCTGACTTGAGAAAACAGGCTTCGGTCGCTACCTGACATAAAAGTTCATAGACTCTGTAATGTAATGCAATATTATCTTCCCGCCAATGTTCAGTACAGAGACGAAGATCCAACTGCAAGATGCCAAAGTTAGGTCCAAAAATCCCCCAACCTCATGTCAGTCCAGGGTTCAGCAAAATGTAAACACAAAAGGCAAAGATTTCAACAGAGAAACACTTAAACCAAGTGCAAAGAGGAAAAACTTACACTAAGACATTACCTGGAAAACCCGAGACGTGTCCAGAGGTTTTAGATGCCAGGAGTACAAAGGTGACCTGGCAAGAAACAAAGGGAAACCGGGGGTTTTACCTGTAGGTGTGTAGTTGGGTAATTCACTGTTGGAGTGGAGGCAGAAATGGAAATAACTAAAGTTGAAAAAAAAAAAAAAAAACGAGAAAAAAAAAAAACATAAAACAAGGAACCATAAATGAGTTAAAAGCAACAACAAGGCTACAACAAGCCAGCAGCAGTGTGTAGATAACCCATGAGGAGCCTACTTACAACCATTTAACATTTATATAGAGTAACAAATTGCCAGAGCAAATTAATCCAATCAACACAGCCTGTGATCTTTGCCACCTTGAACAGGAACAATCGAAGTTGCCCCACTACATGCTTCTCATCTGTGCTGCATGGAGGCGACCAACCTCTGGCAACTGTAAACTGGTATTCCAGCCCAGGAGGATTTGATAACCTTCCACAATTACTCTGTATTTCTTGGTTTTGTCTCAGAAATAGCCTTTTTGATGTCACCCCACAAGTTTCCTATTGGATTAAGGTCCGGCGATTGCACTGGCCCCTCCATAACCTTCATTTCGTTGGTCTGGAACCAAGATGCTGCTCGCTTATTATGGCGTTATTTTTGTGCCACTATTCTGAGCGCATGTAAAATCATTTTGAACACAAGTAAAATAATATGGCTAGTTTAAGTGTTGCATTTTGAGGAGAAAGCTATTGAGGTGAAAAGGAAGCAATTTGTTGTGTACTTCAGCTAGAATGAAACAAAGACCCAAAGCTGGAGTTATTCTGTGTCTCTGCTGCTCAGCTGCCTCTTCCTCTCTCATCCTCTCCCCCTCCCTCTCCTGTTGCTGCTTCAATCATGAAACTGATCAGTGATCAACTGCTTTTCAACAGACATATTGGTAAATGAAGTCCAATGTTCCCAAACACACCATCAGAATGGCTGAAAAAGAAAAGGACACAGATAATAGGATGGACCAGTCCAAGTCCAGACTTCAGCCTATTTGAAATGCTGTGGTGGAAACTCCAGAGAGCTGAGCATAAACAAATGCCCCAACTGAATTAATATTGTACAGAAAAGTGGGCCAACACAATGTGAGGGACTATTAAATTAATACACAAAAGAATGTGTACATCTTGTGTATTCTTTTGTATTGCTGCTAAAGGTGCACTTCTTTACAGATTGCTTCTTCATTTTGGCTTTATTCTTGGTAAATACTCAAATAGTGCTATCGCCTGTGTGTTTTATACCTGAGGTTAGTTTTTTGATGATGCCTTGATATGTAAAACATTTTTCCACATTTTGTTTGTATCTCTTCTAAGAATATAGTTTTACAATCTACATCTTCTTACTTTATTCTTAGCCTGTTTCATTTTTTTAGTCTTGTGTAAATTACTGCTGTTCTAAGCTATAAAATAGTCTTTCAAATATAACAAACACCACAACCTCAATAACCTTTATCCTCGCTGAGCTAATGAAACCTGTATTAGTGTATACCCATAGCCCATCGTCCTACATGCAGAAGCCAATAAAACCCAGGGGCTAGCCTTGCTTTTACTCACTTGTTGTGTTGTTTCATTAAAAGAGCAGCTTGTGCACCCACTCTCAGAAAGAATACATTTACCACCTTCATCTGTATTACTTAGCTATACCTTTGATACTTTCTGCACATTTTGTTCTTGTTTCCTAGCATCCTGCCTAATGCCCAAATATTTGCTGACGTTTCGTCAAAGAGACTAAAGAGCACAGCTGGCTTCACTCCTTATAGCCTGAAATATAAAATCATTGCAAGAAATTTATTTTTTAATTCAAGGTTTATTGTTCAAATCATAATTGAATTTTAATTTCAATGTATGACTTTTAATTTGTATCATATTTTCTATATCTGCCTTTTTAACTGCTTAAAAATGTATTGTGCATTTTATTTTGATTTTTCAGGGGATAAGAAATCATACTGATGCCTCAAAAAGGCCCCAAAAACTGTGTGTATCCAATGTGATGTCCTTAGGGGGTTAAATCTATCTGTATCTATGATGTTGATTGTGATCTGTAGTGGGAATAGGGAACAGGTGGAAGAGCACTTGGAAAGGTAGAAGTATGATCTGGAGAGAAGAGGAATGGCAGAAGCAAGACCAGGAAATGTGAATGAGAGGGAGAAAGAAAGATCAACACACAAGTAGTAGAGAAAGTGAAGGTAAATGAGTTTAAATAGCTGTGACCAACAATCCAAAGTAATGGACAGTCCAGATGACAAATAGAGTGAAGGCAGGGTGAAGTGCATGGAGACCCAGTCGTCTTCTGGGTGACTTCAGTCAGTGGTCTTCGTCCACCATCCACAGTTGGTGAGGCACTGTTCAGTCAGTAGGAAAATCATTTTTGATGTTTTGTGATGTAAATAATTTTGTTATGTCTTTGTGGTTAACTAAAGATATGGACAAATTAGATGTAACTTGGCAAATCAGCAGTGAGCTTGTTGTCGTTTTGTTCATGTTCGTGGACAGGGAAACATTTCTCCATATTTTGCCTCTTTACATGACCACAGTCTCTTTAAAATCAAGCAAATGCATTTGAAGATGCACCTCAATCACATCACAATGACTTGGAAAATCAGCTGTAACAAGGGCACATGATTCATGTTTTAAGTAAGGCCTGAAAAATTGAAAACCTTTCAACTTTTTGACCTTAAAATATAAAATATAGTAATCAAAAGCAATTGTTCCTTCATTTCTCACTCTATGAATCATGGCAACTTTGGACTCCGGAGCTCACTAATGATGTGAAATATCTTAAAAATCACTGTTATTGTTTAGCACACAGTTTCTTTTCATCCGCCCTGCTTTCCTAAAAAATATTTCTTTATTTTATTTTTGTACCTTTTTATCTGAGGCAATCCACCGTACCTCTCTGAACTTCTGCATGTTAAGAGACCCATTCATTCTGTCCGACATCTTTGTCCACTTTCAAATACCATCTCAAAATGCACCGTTTTAAACGCATTACAAATTTACAGGTCGAAGACAATTTTTGCTTTTCTTATGGATTTTAATGCTTCTGTGTAAGGTGACTACTTTGAAAGGCACCTAAAATAATATTTATTATTTGTAATTCCATATCTAACTGGCACTCACTGGACTTTTTTTCTTTTTCAGTCACTCTTTGGTGCAGGAAATTGTGCACCCTGCTTACTCAGTACTATTCAGGTTATCTGCAAGGCAGCTGAAGGTATTATCAAAAAGAGAAACTGGATGCGAACTGTCCCATCATTTGAAAACACTACAACAGTTTTAAAATATACATTACATATCCAAATTTTTTTTGGTTTATTTTTGTTTTGTTTCCCTTTTTTACATAAATAAACCAAATCCAAAACAGAATCTAGCCTACTCACTAATCAGGCAGCAAAGAGTGCAAACAAAAACAGTATGACACAACAAAACTCTAAGACAAACATAGGGCTTAAATACACACATTAGGAAATCAAGGAAATGGATTCGGGAGGATGAGGAGCTGACAGCTGAAACAAATCCATAATTATGAGACAAGGAAACTGAACTAAATTAAATTAAATTAAATTAAATTAAATTAAATTAAATTAAATTAAATTAAATTAAATTAAATTAAATTTAATTTAAATAAAACTGGAAATAATCAAAACACTGAGACACTTACAGACTTGACATAGAAGACAACACTAAGAAAATTAACAAAACCTAATACAAAATAATCCCTAAGGGAAATATTAACTGAAACCCATTCAATGAGACCAGTAACTCAGACTAAAGAGAATTATCAAGAACACACAAGCTAGCTAAGAACCCAATGGAGCATTAAATGAAGGATTCCAAAGTCACAACCTGAAAAATCCATAAGGATGACTTACTTACATCACCTTTCTTCCTTATTCTTCCTGACACACAGTTTGAAATTTACTAGATTGTCTAGACCATATCTACATGTATAAATGCAATCACTTGTTGCCACATAACTGGCAGATTAGATATGTGCGAAGAAGCAATTGAACACGTATACCCAATGAGGTGGCCAGATAGTGCAATATATGGAGTCTATATCAGCATTTCAGGGGCTTTTCATTCAAAGGCAGACATTCTTGCAGAACTGACAAGATAGACTTTTAACAACAGCTAGATTTTCGGGTCTTCTTTGTCTGTTCCATGACCTTAAAAACTTATTTTACTTAATTTACACATAAGCAAAGTAAAAATGCATTCAAATTGCAGACAGACAGAACTGGTGGTTTCAGGCAGTACAGAAAAGAAGATTAAAGAAAGAAAAGAAAGTTTTTAAGTGATAAACAAGGGCTTGGAGCACATTTAGAAGTGTAACAATCAATGTTACAGACCAAAAGAACAACAGAGATGGCAAAAATTTGAGGTTGCTTCTGGTGGTTTACGTGCATACTGACTGAATAATAAGAAAAAAAAATGTACTTGAGGCTGGGGAGGAAGGTACTCACGAATTGTTAAATCCATCACTTGAGAGGCCAAGCAGAAGACAGGATGCTCATACATCTCTCTCTTTTTCCCTATAGAGAAAGAGGCAGGATACCGAGGCATGCAAAAGGCCAGGGTCAGAGCGAACGAGCATAATGGTCACTAGGGTTTGACTAATAAAAAGATTTTTTACTACCACTACCTCACATTTTCTTACAAGAAAATCAGAACTATAACCACACATAGTATTAAAAGGTACAGTATGTATCATTGTGAAGTTTGTACATACAACTATGTTTAGCAGATTTTAAGGAGTTAAAAGCTTTAAGGGACTTTCTATAGTTTCGTTTTGCGAATTGGTTTCAATTTATTTGTGTGCTTACCTGACATGGAGAAAAAATAAATGGATAGCAAGGTGCTGCAGTGGGTAGAACATGTCCTCTGTAACTGTACTATCTGTGCATGTACAAGTTTTCTCACACAGCTCTTCTTAGGTTAACTGGGAGTTCTAAATGGACTGAAGGTGTGCATGGCTGCTTGTCTTTCTGTATTATGACTGCAATGAACTGGTGATCTTTCAGGGTTTACCAAGCCTCAGATGTCTGCTGGGATATGCTAAGTTCTCTATCACATGGAGACGGTCTCTCCTCTCTCTTACATATTCCATATGTATGGGGTATGACCCCCCCCCGCAATATATGGATAATATATAAAACCGCTGGGCAGATGTTAAACCGGTAATCGTTTGATCTCCACTTGAGAATGAGCGTGTGGTAGTGTGTGATGTTGTTTTGTGTGTGTGGTAGTTGTGTCTACTCTGTTGGGAGCCAGTCTCGGCAGCCTCCTTGGATGCTGCAATCTCCTAGCCCATAACACAAACAAACAAAAAAAAAAGTCTCTAAACTGCTGTGGCTCTAGCTGCTGTCTCACGGTCTGTGCATCCGGCACTCACCTAGGGGTCTACAGCCAGCTGTCATATGCCGTGCAGCCTCATGGATTCACACAGCCAGTGGGTCCTCTCTGTGGCTTTCACCTGGCAAGTTAGTTTTTCCGGACATTGTAGATGTCTGGCTTTTCCCGCACTCTCACAAATTTCATCTGTGCCCACTTCGAGTTTGCTGCTGTGTTCCCCCTACTTATTGCCCAAGCAGTTTATGGATCAGTCAGCCCTCGCTTGTCTGATACATCAGCTGGCATGGGAGAGTTCGCCAGCCTGCACCGCCAACTTCCAGTATGGCATATTGCCCCCATGTCACGGATTTACATGACCAGCGGGGGCCCATTCTGTAGCTTGATGAGCTAAAGCTTCCTGGCTATAAGCAAGTACCTTGCTTTGCAAGTTCACTCTTGTCACTCCCTTACCATCCCATGTTACACCAGAGTATGGCGGCCCTAACATGCCATAATTCTGTTAAGTGCAGCATTTCCATGCCATTAGATGATGGGCATGATATAGGTGCAAAGCCCTTCCTTCCTTGGCCCTGCCATCGGGCTTGAGCCGGTGAAGGGTGACTATCAAGAGGACGATGTTGACACGGCATCCGTCCTTTCCTCTGACGAGTCCCACCTGTCGCTTGGAGATCTCCTCCCCCAGCTAAAAGCTTTTCGCAGACGCAGCACTCGCACGCAGGGTAGGCAGAGAGGATGTGGAGCCAAGAATCCGCCATCCTCCAGCCAGCCTCCTCCTATCTTTTTGGAACAAGCTGCCCAGCCCCCTTCCCTATCTCTGGCGCAGCGCAGGTTGCCTTGGTTGACTCTGTGGGCAGACGCTTGGGTGATGACCCAGGGCTACCGCCTGCAGATTTGCTGCAGGCCCCCATAATGAACATGCCGACCTTCCCCTGAGAGGGCGACCCCCAGCAGGCCTGCATGCTCCCGGAAGAACTGCCTGCCCTCGTGGCAAAGGGTGCCATATGGGAGGTGGACACTGCGAACTGCCAAGCAGGGTTTTTCTCCCAGTACATTCTAGTCCCCAAGAGGGACAGGAGGCTCCGTCCAATTCTGAACCCCAGGGACCTCAATTGCTATCTCCGGCCTGTGAGGTGCAAGATTCTGATGGTCTCCAGTGTATGTCAGGCCATCAAGGTGAGGGACTCGTTTGCCAGCATCTGAAGGACGCTTACTTTCAGATCCCTATCTGGCAGGGGCAGTGGCATTTCCTCAGATTCGGGTCTGAGGGGTAGGTTATCCCCATTGGCATCCCACTGATCCCCCAGACCTTCCCGAGATGCATGGACATGGTCCTCGTTCCTATGAGGCTGTGGGGTATCAGAGTCTTGAATTACCTGAATGACTGGCCTGTCTGTGCCTCATCAGTAGAACAGTTTTGCAGCTACTTTAGGTCTCTCATTTTTAGGCTCTGGGTCTGCTCCTGGAACCCAAAAGGGCAGGCTTGAACAAACTCAGGTGACAGCTTTTCTGGGCATGTTCTTGAACTTTGTTGGAGCCTCAGTATCCCTTACAGCAGAATGGTGACAGGTGTTTTATGCATGCGAAGACCACTTTGGCCTCCACTTTCTACTAATCTGGGTGCTGAGCCTCTGCCTCATGGGTCTGATGGCTGCCACTGTGCAGGTGGGTGCCTGCTGCATCTGGGCCTATGTCCGCAGCAGTCCAACCAGGCTACAGTGGTGGTTTTTCGTGTGCTTCACTAGGCTCTACATTGGTGGAGGGACTTGCCCAATTTAGAACAGGGCCAGGCGATGGATCTGCTGTCCACAAGGGCTGTGGGGTCAATGGCTCCTGGACCAGCCCTGGGCATCCTTTCACATCAATGTGCTGGAGCAGTCTTCCTGGCGCTTTCATGTGACAAGAAGGACAGCACAGTTGTGGCAGCCTATGTCAACAGGCAGGGGGGGCTGGGCACACATCTTCTCCGCAGGATAGACGTAAGACTGTAGCAGTGGGCTGCCCTCCATTTCTGCTCCCTCGGTGCTGTGCAATAGGGCTGCCACAAACAATTATTTTGAAACTCGACTAGTCACTAAATATTTTTGTGATTAGATGACTAATCCGATCATGTACCCATTGGACGTAAAATGTACAGCTTCTTGCACCAGCATACATCTGCCCTTATATAACTATCATTAACTTACAGCTTGAAGTGTTTAAGGTATGTGCTAACTAAAAATAAAGACAAGATGATAGTTTATTAAACTGTTAATGAAATTTGCAGATTTTTCAGTAGAGTTTAATAAACTCAGCCATCTGCTCCTCACTTGCGAATATATAACAAGACATTGGAGTAAATTCTCGACCATCTAACACTTCTGTTTAAGTAGTTTTTTGTTTGATGTATATTCAGCTATGTGAAAGCTATAACTTTATTCTCATCCGAAACTGATTTACTCAGGAACAAATAAAACACTTAAAAACGCCGATCAATTTCATTTTTAAGTTATCTAAGTGACTTTTATATCATGTTCAATCTAAGTAGTGAAAGACCGTGGGGGGTCTGAAAACAATGTGCCGGGAGTTCGGAGCATTTTTGCAAATATGTAATGTCTTGATAAACTGAGCAGATATTTGAAGTTTACACAGCTACATTCTTACCTTAAAATATCTTAAATGTTTATTTTGTGACCCAGAAGGAGTAATAAGGGTAATATTAAAACTAAGTAGCTGCCTTCATTGTTGGAAACTGGAATTGCCTGTGCCGCACTATGAATTCTGGGATATTGTGGGCCATGAAGGATATGCCCTATCCATCTAAATCTGAGAAAAAGGAGGACGCTTTTGTCTGGTGTATTTTGAGGAGTTTTCAAATTTGGACAGCCTTCTTCAGATTGCTGTGCCGTAATTAGCATACAAATGCTGCCTTTGAATGATACCGGACAGCTACGATACTGGACACTGCTTCTTCTTTTTTGGCGTTTTATAGCAATTGACATCTTTGTAGATGCATTGCTGCCATCTTCTGTTTCACTCCAGTATTACACTCTTAAATCATACTACTTATTCCTGTATCTTTCAGGATCTTACAAAGCTTCAAACGACATGTGGACTATTCATTTCGTTGCTAACGATTTTGATAGTCAATGTAATCGACTACTGTGCATGTGCCAGGGCCACTGAACACAGAAGCAGACATCATGTCAAGGGGGGGCCTGAGTACAGGGGAGTGGATGCTCCACCCGCAGATGGTCGAACAAAACTGGCACTGTTTCAGCAGGGCAGAGGTGGACCTCTTTGCCTCCATGTTGTCGACACACTGCCCATTGTTCTTGTCTCTAAAAGATGACAGCCCTCCCCTGGGGTGGGATGCCCTGGCGCAACCCTGGAACCGGGCTCTTCTCTATGCCTTCCCTCCTTTCTCTCTACTCCACTTGGTCCTCCACTGGATCCAGACCACGGAAGTGAGGCTGGTCCTGGTGGCCCCCCTCTGGTCCAACATGCGCTGGTTCTCAGTAATCCAGCCCCTCTTCGACAAAAATCTCTGGGAGAGTTCAGAGAAACCTCTTGTCCCAGGCTAGCAGGTCATTGCTCCAACCCCTCCATCATGACCCTGCATAGAATAGTGTCAGCAATTAAGGCCATTCGCCTCAGTCACTCAGCGCTTAGCAAAGCAGGCACCGCTTTAATCTTGTGGTTCCTGAAGACCAACCAGCATCTAATAGCTTGCAAGCCGGGGTCCCATGTTCGCTTCTGGGACCTGGACCTGGCTCTTGGTGCCCTTTAGCGCCCACCCTTGAGCCTCTGGAGGACATTGATTTAAAATAGCTACCACTCAAAACCACCTTCACACTGGCCATAATATCCGCCAGAAAGGTTAGTGAGCTCCAGATGCTGTCGGTCTGCAGCGGCTGCTGCAGGTGGTTCCCTGGAGGCAGCTCAGTGTTTAGTGGCCCTGTGTCCCATCCAAGCCCTGGCTCTGTACGTGAGGCTGTTCATTGCCTTTCATCCTGGGGTCCTGGGCAGGGACCTGTCAAAGTCCCGGTTGTCCCACTGGGTGTAGGAAGCAATCTTGGCAGGCTTACGCTACAGGGTTCCCCTCTCCTCAGGGGTGCAGGCCCATTTGACTCATGGGGTTGCCACTTCTTGGGTCTTGTGAACGGGCTCCTCCCTCTCTGCCATTTGAGCAGCAGGAACATCGTTCTCGCCTACCACTTTTATTAGATTTTACAGCTGAATGTTGAGCCAGCCCCTCCTTCGTGGAGCAGGTGCTGGGTGTCCCTCAGTGGAAACTTTTGTCTCCTCTGTCAGCTTGCGGACCGACCATGAGCAGCAGCTCAGATGCCGTCCTTGCATCTTGCAGGACTTGACCCCCCCACCCCACCATCAAGCAGGGCCTTTGCATGTGGCTGGGCCTTGCCCGGGGTGACATGCATATATGTGCATTTGTAAATAGTTTTTCTGGTACACTTTCACAGTTTCAGTTGCACTGTCTCCTTGTGGGGTGATTTACCCTGTACATATGGAAGTAAGTAATTGTAAGTTTCAATATGGTAACATATGCTTACACTGTAAGCTTGGTTCTCTGAGTGAGTGACTCTTGGTTCCACTGCAACCCTATATTTGATAAGCAGGTAAGAACATGAATGGGTAGATAGATAACAATTGACTCTAATTCTACAGCAAATACTCAATAAATTAAAATGCTATTCAAAGCATCTTTGTAGATTTTTGGTAATTGAAATGAATCCTCACATACAATCAAATGTTTAAATAAAATGAGCAAATTGGCATTATGTGTGTAAATGTTTGAGATGGACATAAGTAGTGTGGACTGTATCCACACTGACTATTTTAGATTAACCATTCAAGTAAGGATAAAATCTGAGAAGCATTTTTCCAGAAAAGAACTACTCCAGTTTATTAGAAAGTTGTACAAAACTATATAAAAAAATCACAACTTCTCTACTATAGTCCCTCTGAGTCTTCAGAAATGTGACTGTGTCTTTTCAGACATATTCTTTAAATTATTGTTTGATCTAATGCCATTTCTTTGGTTTATGTTTCTATCACTGGGGATGAAACTAACTTCACCTGATCTTATCTCAAAGTATTATAAATATACTGCTCAAAAAGAATTAAAGAAACATCTTTTAATTAAAGTATAGCACCAAGTCACTTAAACTTCTGGAATATTTTGTCATGCTACTGTGTGAGGAAGGCAGGATTGGACCCAAAATGCAGAGTCACAGGCAAGGCCCACAGGCAAGACTATGCTTAAAATGGTTTTAGGGCAGAATTTAAGCTTAAACAACTAAACTTGAAATGCTAAGTGGGAAAACATATAGAACAATACAGGGAAACAAAGCAGGAAAGGACACACAGCAGTATGGTACATCACAACACTGGACAGAGGGACACACAGACAATATATATACACAAGGGGGAATCAGGGCAGAGAGGAAACACCTGGGGAACACGGCTGGACATAATCTAACTGACAAGACAGGGGAAGTAAAATTAAATATGATGCACACAGGACAAAAGACAATCAAAATAAAACAGGAAACACAAGAAACACGAACTAAGACACAGACTGACTAAATACCATACCATACCAAATAACATGCCATTTCCAGAAAGTTTGCTGTGTCTCCTAGCACAGTCTCAAAAAATGTGGAGTTGTACAAGTTCTACTAGCTATGACCAGGACTAGTATCTGCTGCTTTGTGCAAGAAGGAATAGGATAAGCACTGCCAGTGCAGTACAAAATTTCCAAAATGAGCAGGCCACTGATGTGAACGTCTCTCACCAAATACTCAGAAACAGACTTCACGAGGGTAGCCCAACAGCCTCTAGAGGTACCAGTGCTCACTGCTTGGCAACGACACCCTTACAGTTATTAGATATGATGAAATCTGTGGAATCATTGTTAGACCCGATGCTGCTGCACTGAGTCCTAGGTTGCTCCTGGTGCATGACATGCACATGTATTATTTGGCAAGAGCATGCATGCAGTTTCTGAAGAATAAAGGAACTGATACCAGAGACTGGCCCCCAAGCTTGCAGGGACCTAAATTCACTAGAAGACCTCTAGCACATTATATTTCAGTCCATCCAGTACCACTAGGTTGCATCTCAGAGCGCAATCTGTTGTCTCATTAGGAGCATACCTTCTCATTAGGCACAAGTGCATGTTGGCAATTTAAACAGCTGAGTCTCACTTTGAGTTGCTACAATGAAGTTTCAGTAACATGGACTAGTCTGCCGCATCACTTTTTTGTTTAATTTGTGAGTGTCTTTGAAATTAGCTTTTGGTGGGTTGATAATTTGCATTTCCATATCTAGCATTATGTAATTTCTGCACTGAAATCTAATATGTTTTCAAAGCATTTCTTTAATTTTTTTGAGCAGTATTCTACTGTATCATAAGGTGTTTTCATACCTGTAGTTCATTTACTGTGGTCTGAATCAGTTGATGAGATCATAGTCAGTTTTAACTTTTCCCCATGTTTGGATTTGTTTTTTGTTTAAGAGAAAAATCCAAGTGAATTAAAATGTGTCACCACAAACCACATGAGAATATTCAGTCTGCCTATTCACCAGATATGTCTGGAGTGGAAGCAACAAAAAGTAAATACAGGATAAAGGTCTTGTATTCTATTTGAACAAGAATTTAAATTCATTTCACAGCTAGTTGCTAGCCCATACAGACCTTTGCATGTTTAAAATACCTTGTGTCATAATGTGTGTGGAGTTTGCACCCAAAATGCAGAATCTGAAACAAACAAAACAGGGCATATACTAAGGGATCACACTGAAAGACAAACACTATAAACAGCACAACACAACAAAGAACTTAGGAAACTGAGGACTTCAATACATACATGAAGTAATCAGGGAGTTAGAACACACCAGGGAACACAGCATCAGGGAAATGAGACAGAGGCAAGCAAAACTTAAAACAACGGACTGAGGACAAGGACTAACAATAGAAAACAGGAAACAAACACTGACTAAGACTACAACACATAAACTTGACATAGACAAAAAGTAAACAGCCTAAACAACATAAGGATAATGAAACCTTGTGGCATCCAAAGTGTATGTACCAGAAACTTTTTTTAGTTGAAACTTACAACACACAACTGGTTGTTGTATGTTGGAAACGAACTCCTCTGGTGTTCATTTGGAACTATGCGAAGAGCATAGTACGAAGTGCGGTTGCTTTGGTCCACAACCAAGTTTAATTACTGTGTTCATTTCTGCCCAAACAAATCACACCAAAGGGCAAAAACAAACCGGAGTTCAATTTGAAGGAATTTGTGAAAACACCTTTAATTTCAAAGCAGTTAATTACTTTTCTTACGTGTGTTACATGAATGTAATCAAAAATGTCTGTTTGAGTCTGTTAGAGTTCATTGTCATGTATGGAAAAGTTCCAGAGAATAATGATGTCTGTTTCTAAAACAGAGAAATGATTGGTGCTGTGTATGTATAGTCTAATTCATAAGAAAAAAAAATAGCTGAACTGTGTTATATTGAACATCAACAAATAAATTAACTTGTTGAGCTGTGGTACACTTACTGATTTTTTTTTTTTTTTTTTCTTTTTTTTTTAAATTTAGGTTAG